>PVJL010007010.1:0-30020 GCA_004026885.1 Lyroderma lyra
GCGAGGGCGCGCGGGGCGCTCGCGGTTGGCGGGGCGGGGCGAGGGCGCACGGGGCGGGGCGAGGGCGCGCGGGGCGCTCGCGGTTGGCGGGGCGGGGCGAGGGTGCGCGGGGCGGGGCGACGGCGCGCCGGGCTCGCGCGGCTCGCGCGCACCTGCCTGCCTGGCCCACCGCCCGCCGCGCTCCCCGCGTCTTCGTCTAGCAAGTTGCGGGTCCCGCGGGACCTGGAGTGCGGGCTGGCCGGCCCCGGGATGGCGTCGGAGCCGCGCTAACTGGGGTACTGAGGGCGTCCGGGGGGGGCCAGGCGCGAGGGAGGGCCCCGGGGCGCGCGGCGCCGCTGCCACCTGCTGCAGCGTCGGCCGGAGTAGGGACACAGCCCGAGGCGAGGCGGGGCGGGGAGGGCAGCGCGGGGCCGGGTCCACCGTCAGCGTCCTCTGGCCGCGCGGCCGCCGCTGCCTCCCGCGTGCGGAAACGCGTGAGGCCCGGGGAGTATTGCCCCTCAGTGAGACGCGCACCCTGACACGATTCTTCTCCAGAACTTCCAGAAAAGTTTTCCCCTTCGGACGCGCTTCCACCTCTGGGCCTCCGACCCTGGGACTCCGCTACTTCAGGGCCACTGAACTCTGGGACCCCTTCCACCTTGGGGTAGCTGAACCCCGGGACTCTGCCACCTCGGGGCCTCGCCCACGTTGGAGTTCCCAACCTCCCGGGGCCACCCTCCACCTCTTGAGTGTGTGAGTGTGTGTCTGTGTCTATGTGTGAGTGTGTGGGTGTATGTGTCTCTGTGCGTGTGTGTCTGTGTGTGTGTGTGTGTGAGTGCATGTGTGTGTCTGTCGTGTGTGTGTGTGTGTGTCTCTGTGTGTATGTGTCTTTGTGTGTATGTCTCTCTGTGCATTGTGTGCATATGTGTGTCTGAGGGTATGTGTGCGTGTGAGTGTACGTGTCTCTGTGTGCGTGTGCATCTGTGGGTGGGTGTGTATGTCTGTGTCTCTGTGTGTGCGTCTGTGTCTTTGTGTGTGTGTGTGTATGTCTGTCGCTGTGTGTGCATGTGTGTGTGTGTCTGTGTGTGTGCAGGGGGAGCTCCCTGGGCAGCCCTCGCTGAGCTGGGAGCTGCCATGGGAAAGGAACTCAGAAGCCGGTTGTGGGAAGCTGTCTGGGTGAGGCGGTGATGGGGACTGGCCCTGCACACTCCAGCCCTGGGCCCCAGGCCATGGGCATTTTAGGGGCTGGTCCTTGCCTGGGCGCATGAAAGCGTTTCTGTCAGAAACTTGCCCAGGGCACCGTTTTCACCAACGTGGAATTGGAAGCTCTGCTTTGGAAACTTGTGTGTGCAGGAGGGCGCCCACCCGTTTTACTTACTGAGGCTCGCTGAGGCAGGTGGCATCTTGGGGCCGCTCTCTGCAGGGTGTCAGCACCTGTTGTTGTCTTGGCTGCCTTTGTAGACAATGGGTTCCCTCTGTGCACTGTTGGGTGCTTTGCATGGACCTGGCCAGTCCCTACACCAGTCTTGGAACACTTCTTCCCCGCTTATCTGGCCAGCACCAGCCCATGTCTCAGGTTTGGGTATGACATCTTCCAGCTTGTTATCCCCCACTCCACCCGGTTTGTCTTAGTTGTGGTATATGTTTGACCCC
This sequence comes from Lyroderma lyra, assembly GCA_004026885.1. NCBI lineage: Eukaryota > Metazoa > Chordata > Mammalia > Chiroptera > Megadermatidae > Lyroderma > Lyroderma lyra. The sequence continues at coordinate 1,633 of PVJL010007010.1, forward strand.
TTGAGATTGTGGGCTCCACCTGATCTCTAGCCCTAATGAGAACCTGGCAGGACTTGGGGCTCCAGGTGTTGAGTGAACACACCCTTGGGGAAACATTAGGGAAGTAACTGGTTCAGCCACCCAGCTGGAGAGAGGCAGAGGTGGGACTCAAACGGAGGCAGGTCACTGGGCTGGGCTCTGCTCACCTTGGTGTCCTCCACAGTTCCAGCAGGCTGTGGCATGTCCCTGCTGGCTTTGCTTCATGTTTGGGAAGCTGCGTTTTCCATCTGCCCAGTCCCCCCTCTCACATTCAGCCTCTGCTGAGCCCCTGCAATTCCTCTCCACGAAGCACCCTCCCCTGCCTCTCCATGCTACCACTTCTCCATTCCTCTGCCCAGTGGGTGAGTTCCTGTCCTTCATGCCTCCACATCCCCTTGCTGGGGATCTGTGCAAGGCCTCTCTAACATTGAGGACTCAGCTTGTCAGAACAGCTTGCGTGAGAGTCTTTTTCTTGAACCTCATTGGTCAGAGCTTCTGACCTTCGTGTGCCAGCCTCAGCACGGGAAATGCCTGTGTAGCACGTTGTACTTGCTGGGGGAGCTTTGAGACCTTGGAGGAGATTTGTCATCAAAGTAGACGTTTATATATAATATGAGAAAGGATTCTAGGAACGTGATTGTGATGTTTATGTTTGTTTTAGGGCGGGTGTAAAGTTTTTACGGCCTGGGTTGTAGATTGTCAAGCTAGAAGGACCTTGGGTAGATTGGCTGGGCTAATCACCTAATTTTACAGATGAGGAAGTTGAGGCTCACTGCTCAGTGCCACAGTGCAGGTGTAAGGGGAGATGCTACGGACAGGAAGAAGCTGTATGCTAAGGCTGTGCAGATACAGACTGGCTTTTGTCAGAGCTTGCTCATGCAAATGAATTGCTAAAATAGTGGATCTGAGCTGGCCGGCCCTATCCAGTGCCCAGGAGCAAATAGCACCAGCCGACTTTTCTAAGGCTTCACTCTTGCCTGGCACAATTCTAATGGCCTTATGTGGACTTCCTCCCCTAATCGTAGCTGCCTAAGGAGATGGGGTCAATTATTGGCTCCATTGTACTGCATGGAAATTGAGGCACAGGACAGTTGAGAAATTAGTTCAAAGTCACACACACATAGTGCAGGAACTGTCTCCAGAACCTTCATCTTGCAACCCCCGTTTATTTTTAAAACTTTTCGGTTGAGGTTAACATACACAGAAAAGTATAAATATTGTTAACTGTTTAGGTGTTGATTATCACAGAATTTAGGGTGCGTATTCTTAAGTACTCCTCAGCAAACCAGGTCTCTGATGTCAGACCTGGTTTAAATCCAGTTTCTGTTGCTGTGTGACTTTGGGTGAGTTACTCAGCCTCTCTGAATCTCAATTTCCTTTTTTTGAATTTCACAAATTATTTATTAAAAGTGATGTATCTTAAACTCCTTAAATGAGTCAAGAAAAGGTAGATATGTTGGTAGATACATAGATAGATAGATGAAAAAGAATGAATTCCTTTAAAAATAATTGTCCAGTTGAATCTCACAGTTTCTTCAGTGAACTTGTGAGGCTGTGATGATTAGAGAATGTGATAGCACCTAACACGTTAGGTCATGGCAAATGTTCTTTAAAGAGTTTCTGTTATTAATAATAATGATTATAAATTATGTTGGCTTCGTTAAGCGGTTTATCCTCTTAACCTGTCAGTTACCTCTCAATCACTTCATGGCTACTTATGATGATTAATTTTGGTAAATTGCTAAATGTAGCTGAAACATTTTGGAGTCCTGAGGACTCCTCCATGCATTGAAAGTCCTTCATTTAAAATCCCTTTTAAACATAACAACCTTTGCGCAGTCTAACTTAAATGTCTGTTCCTTAGGGTTGTAAAGGAGCCTTTGAGGACCCTCAGCAGTTTAACCCCAGTTTCTGCCTGGTTTGCTGATGGACTAAAACTTCCTTAAACAACATTGTGTTAAGTTCCGGGAGCCTAAAAATTGCCTTTCAACTTCCAGAGGAATTTATTGAGCTTCTAAGAAATTATTTTCTTAGGATTGTTTTTATCCTAAAGAATAACCCATTTGAAAACGGAACCCCTTTTCTAGCTGACTTTTCCATTCTACATAATGCAAAGCGATCCATTGTTTGAGGCCATGGTGCATGCAGTGGAAAGAGTAAGCACTCTAGAGTCAGAGGTAGGTCAGCCCCAGGGCAGCCACCTTATTCCGTGTACCCCCGTGCCCCTGTCTTCCTGTCTGTGAGGTGGTAATGGCCGGGTCGTCACGGAGGTTACACAGACGGCGGGTGTGAATGCGGGACGCCGTGCCCAGCGTGTGGTGCACTCTGCTGGGTGCGCAGAGGCAGCTGCCCGTGTTAATTGTTAATGACCTGGAACGTCCTGAGCCTTTCTTTCCAGCACCCTTTCTGCCTTGAGTCAGGGCCGAATTAAATAGAGAAAGAGACGCACGGTGGTGGGTGCTTGTGGAGCCCTCTGTAACGCAGGCTCATGCACGTGGGGGATGTCACACAATCGGTGGGTTCCCCTTGGTGTAGGAACCTCATTTCAGAGGCTTGACATGCTGTTTCTCCTGAACAGTCTTGTCCTCCAGGGTTGAGGTGGAGGCCTGGTGGAGCCACCGCTCCTGTGGGGAGGCTGGTCATCCCACCAGAATCCTCTCCAAGGAACAGGAAGGAGCCCTGAGAGGCCTGTGGAGAATGCTGTGGGTGCTGCGGGGAGGGGACTCGGCCGGGGCTCTCCCTGCCTGACTGGGGACAGGTCACTGCCTCTGCCTCAGGCCTGTGTTGTTGTTCCCACCTGTGAAACTGTAGTTACAGTCCACTCCTTTCCGGAGGGATGAGGAATGGAGGGGGGCCTTGGAGTGTGGGTTTGAGCCCCAGCTGCTGCCACATAGAAATGGAGACTTGGGTTAAGTAAGCCACGTGCCTCAGTTTCCTCCTCTGTGTAAGGGGGATAATACCCAGTGCATCGGGCTGTAGCAGGGAATGCTGTTTTAAGAGCTTAGAACCGTGCCTGGTACTCATTACATTGCATGGTGGTGCTCGGTGTTGTCAGGTGTCGCAGACCTGGTCCTGCCCTCCTGACATTTTGCATCTGTGAGAGATGTGCCCTCGGACCGTGGTTGATAGAAGGGAGCTGTGCGCTTGACTCTTGAGAATAAGGAAACCAAAATCAGTGGTGGGGTGGGTAGGGTTGATGGGAGGAGTGTGCGCACCCTCCTTGGAGCATCGGGGAGCAGCAGTGTCTGTGCTGATGGCGTGCGAGGAGGCAGCTATCCTCTGCAGTGTCCAGGGAGGAGCCCGGCACAGCCCACCCCATGGACGGAAGGAGCCGCAGGAGAGAGAGTGCCGGAGGACGTCTGGGTGGATGGGCAGCGCTGCTTCTCCCCGAAGCCACCAATGAGTGCTTTCCCTGCCCCCCAGAATATCACTAAATCGTTTGCTTTTGGTGTCCTGAACTGTTCCTTTTATTTATGAGGACTTGGTCAAGACCTAGCCCTACTGCTTTTTAGGGAGGAGGGAATTAAACTCTTGCTTGAAGATGGGACTGTTTCCAAAGCCTGTCCAGAGTCGCTGGCAGAGCCCTTGTCCCCTTTCTGACTTGCGTTAAACCTAAGACAGGGCCCTGGTGGAGTGAAGGTTGTGTGAGTCTCTCAGGGCACTTAGCCTCTTGGCTCCCTGCGGAGCTCAGGTTGTGGCAGGTAGGTGAAATGCAGACGGTCTTGCTGCCTAAAATAAAAGCAGCCTTCCTCTCTTCTGTACGTGCTCGTCTCCTGTCTACGAGGTGATGGCTCGTCATTGTGAACTTGGGCGCTCTCGGCTGGTGCCAGGCTGTGCCCAGAAGATGCCCACAGCCCGTAGGCGCACTGCGGGGGGTCACTGCTGTAGGGAGTGTCCTCAGGCCTCAGTAGTTGCCCTTGGGCAAGCAGCTGGAGAGGGAGGGATTACTTTACTGTCCTGCGCCGTCAGCTGCTGACAGCATTCCTTGCCGTGTGGCCTGGAAGCAGACGTGGTGCGTGCAGTGGTCGTCACTTACTTGCTGTGTCTGTCGTCCACACACGTGCCAGGAGCTCAAGGGCACCAAATTTTTTCTTCGTCTTGTTCTCCCCACTGCTTACCTTGTTCTTAGGACATAACCCCGCCCTCAGTAGATGTTTCTTGGAGGGACTATTCCTGCAACCTGCCCTTAGAACGTAGTTGTTAGTAATAATTAATTCAGCAGACAGATTTTTGAATCCTTAATCCATGCCAGGCACTTGGCCAGGCAGTGCTTTCCGGAAGCTGTGAGCGCTGTGCCTGCCCGAAGCTTAGAAGCCAGTGCGGAGAGACATGGGGACAGCTGTACACACAGTTAGTGGGGTGTGACAGAAAGGGGCCCAGGAGGAAGGAGGGCCTCCAGCTGCCTGGGAGCGTTAGGAAGGCTCCTTGGAAGAGGTGGCCTTGGAAGAGAGCTGTGTCTCTTAGTAGCACCTGCTCCTGGATCCCCAGAGGCGCTGGTGGCCACGTTGGGGGTGCACCCAGAGCATGACATGGTGCGCTTGGGTGGGTGACAGCATGAGGCTGGTGAAGCTGGCAGGGACGGATTGGGAAGGAGGCCCTGTGCCAGCTCAGGAAATTTGGGCTTATTCTGTCTTTAGAAAACGTGTGACTTGGAGGCAGGCCATCGGCAGCTGGCCTCCTGGAGGGCCTCTGAAGTCCGGCCTGCAGCCCGTGTCAGAAGCACATGCTTTGTGCCGCCGGCTGCCCCCTTCAGGGCTCCGCCAGGTGCTTGGAGTGCAGCGTCCTTGAGGCACCGGTGCCCCAGGTGGGAGGCTTTGAGGACAGGTGGCCTTGGCCCTTGCCGTTTGGTTTTAGAGTGTGTTGCAAGTAGAAGTACTTTTTCCCTTTTGGATTTATTTCCCCCGAAGGCTGGCACCCTGTCCCTGAGGTTTAAGGAACATAAACTGGACTTGGAACCCAGGAGGCCTCCTGGCTGCTCCCCATGCCGCCAGGATGGAGCGGGGAGAGTGGAGGCCGAGGCCACCGCCAGGCAGCTCTGGATGCCGTCAGCCCTTGTTTCATTCCTCCCGATGCTTTCCTCTTGGGGGTCAGACGAGGTGGCATCCTCGTAACTCAACGCACTCGTTACATGTCCCTGTCATTCTGGTGCCAAGGTTTCAGTGGGGTGTGACCGAAAGGGGCCCAGGAGGAAGGAGGGCCTGCAGCTGCCAATTCGTTTTTGCAGTTACTTCAGCTCTTTAGGTAAAATACAGGACATTCGTGTTTACTGGGCACCTACTGTGTATCACATGTTAGGGTTGCTGGTGCTGTCACCAGACTTTTTCAGCCACTTATGATGCACCTGGGAGTTCTGTGCTACGGCCCCTCTTACTGCTGGGGAGCAGGGAAGTTGAGGCTCAGAAAGGTCGAGCACCTCTCCCGAGGTGGCCTCGCCAGGAGGTCAGTGAGGATTTACTCTTATTTAGGCTTTTTAGCAGTGTCATCTGTTGGAGTAGTGATGGTGTTTTGATAGTTCTACTTAGGACCTTTGACATTGCCAAAGATGACCTCTTACCTGTGTGTTAAAAGTGTTTGTTACTGCACGTTCCTTTTCATTAAAAAAAGAGAGAGAGAGAACTTTGCAGGTTTGTGTAGTTTGATTTCCCGTGTCTTCCTGTCGTGAATCCTGTTGTTTCACAGCACAGTTCTGTTCAGGGGCTTTCCCAGCGCAGCATCCCAGACACAGTTTGCTGTGGCTGTGCCAGGGAGGGCTCAGGGCTTCCTACTTGGGCGGGGGTGGGGGCCCCCAGCCCAGGAAGTGCAGGGCACTGTGAACTGTGAAGCATTTAAAATGTGTTCAGGTGTGGTGAGGGGATGCCCGGAGCCTTTTGGAGGGTTTTTGCTCTGTAGATCTAAGAAGCACTTTATTTTATGCAGCACCTTTCTAATTCACTTTTGTATTAAACTCTGGTTTGGTCTGTATTTTTGTTTTGGTGTAGTCCAGTGTGGTTCTACCTTCTAGGAGAACTTGATAACTGATGAGGATAACACCATGATTAGATAGATAATCCTTCCTTACTCGTATTTCAAGTTTTTATAAGTAGCTCAGTCTATTTCTGCATTTTGCATCTCGATTTTATTCCTCCATATTTCTATTTTTGCTCCAGTGCCGCACTGACTGGTTCCTTCAGTTTCTGGGAGGGAAGGAGATTACCCTCCCCTCCCTTGTTTTCTCTTAATGAATTTGCTTTTGCTGTGCTGACATTGAGAGGAAGGCCAGGCTTCCTGAAGGAGAGCAGGAAGGCTCTTTGCAAAAGCTAAAATAGCACCCGAAAGGGAGTGGTTATCGTTGTTACTCTGTGGTACTTCAGAACCTTCAGCTGCTTGCTCTGATGACAGCAGCTCCCAGCAGAGTGCCTATTGGTACTCTTCATTCTGTTCTGCCAAGGTAGGGTAGCAGAGCTGGGATTAGAACCCAGGAATGTCGGAGTCCAGGGTCCCGTTCTCGGTGTGGTTCTACTCCATGGATCAGATTTAGATGCACCACCAGATTGTTTTAGTTTTGACATTTTAAAGGACAGGAGAAGGTGACATAATCCCTGGCAGGGTTCTCAGTCTGCTGGGGGCTGTGATGTCCATGCTGGTACACCTCCCACTTCCTCTTCCCTTAGTCCTAGGCCACAGAGCTGTGGGCAGAGCCCTGAAAGTGTGTGTGTGTTGCTGATGGCTTTGACTCTTTTCATGCAAGTCTTTGTTATAGGTTCATGGTCTTTATTTTAACTTTATTGATGATCTGTCTTCAGTGAACCAGCCTTCTGACCTGGGTTTTTAGAACCTCACACTGAGCCATTCATCTGCTAGGTATGGCCTGTTCCTGGGGGAGAGAGTTCGGTCCCATTAAGCCCAGCCCTGCTGCTAAGTAACAGTATGACCTTGGACTTGCTTCTGAACCTGACTGAGCTTCAGTTTCTTCTCTGATAAAGGGGATGACACGCCCTGCCTCGCAGGCCTGATCGAGGTGGCTGAAATGTCTGTGGCGAGCGCTGCTAACTTGCATGTGGTTGGGGCACTCCTGCTGCATGTGGCATGTGCTGTTAATCTTGTTTTCTGTCTTGAAAACACCTTGATTTTTATGCTGTCTCAGAACAAATAGAACCTCAACTTATGTATAGGTTGTGAGTTCACATGCTTTTGACAGAGGTAGCCTGTTTTTCATTTAAAACATTTAAAACCCACGAAAAACAAAGCCCCCTTCCTCTGCCTAGCACCGTGTTCCTATTCCCAGTGCTGTCCTGGGGATCAGGGATGTGACTGGTGGGTGGGACAGATGATGATTTTACATATTTTTACCCTACATGTATCCTTGCAGTTATCTTCCTGTTATTTTATGTCATGGTAATATTTGAGTATGTTAAAACTCTGGCTTCTGGTCCTGAACTAAAATGAGTATGTAGGACTTTTTTCAAGGATTCCTCCTTTAAAAAAGGTATCAGAGCATTCAAGCTGTGCATCAGAGGAGTGGCATCTTACATCCCCTGCCTTAATTTCTGTTTTGGTGTTTTTCCTAGTTTCTCCTTGGACCAAGATGACTGATGGAAACCTTTCCAGCTCTACCAATGGCGTAGCCTTGATGGGCATTCTGGACGGTCGACCAGGAGACCACATTCAGAACCTGCAGCACTTGAGTCTCAAAGCATGCAGATCCCTGCCGTTGCCTGAGTATGGGCCCAAGCTGAAAGTGGGTGCTTCAGACCAGCACAGCCTGCAGTCGGTGGACTCCGGCATTCCCACCCTCGAGATCAGCAACCCTGAGCCTGTGCCCTGCAGTGTGATCCACGTGAGGAGGAAACAGTCCGAGTCGGAGGTAGCCCCTGAGCGGGCCTGCCAGAGCGCATGCCCGCTGCCGTCCTGCGCCCCCCCGGCCCCCACCAGCGCTGAGCGGGAGCGGAGTGTGCGCAAGTCCTCCACGTTTCCCAGGACGGGCTACGACACAGCGACGCTCCACAGCCCCACTGCCAGAGCCCTGAACCGCAGCGACGATGTCTCCGTCTGCAGCGTGTCCAGCCTCGGCACAGAGTTATCAACTACACTTTCGGTCAGCAATGAGGACATCTTGGACCTTGTGGTCACGAGCAGCTCCAGTGCCATCGTGACCCTGGAGAATGACGATGACCCGCAGTTTACCGACGTCACCTTGAGCGCTATCAAGGCAACTCGTGACCCCCAGCAGCAGGATTGCATTCATGAAATTGAGGAGGGGAGTAAATTGAAAATATTGGGACCATTTAGTAACTTCTTTACCAGGTAACGCTGTCTTTGTCTGTCCAGAAGATCGAGGCGGCTGACTTTAGGCGAGTTGAGTCGCTCTCCTCCAATGCGCACTGTGGGCTTCCGGCCGTGTCGCGTGGGCGCTGCGTCGTGATGATCACGCCTTTCCCCGGCGGCCCAGAGGCCTGTGCAGTTTGTGCAGCCCTGGTCTGTTGGTGATGCTGCTGTTGGATTCCTCACTGCTCGCTGTCACTTCTTTGTCCCTGGCTTGCCGTCTGTTGTCACTTCCTGCTGTGACTCACAGTGGTTGGTGTAACCAAATCAGCAGCCTACTGTGTCACCCTTATCCTCTGAGAGGCCCATTATGCTAGTAACCTGAGTTTCCTGGGCCCGCTGGAGGGTGCTGATAAGGGTGACGGCAGGCTCAGCCCCCATGCGCATCACCCAGGGCTGGCAGTTCTGGGTGGCCCTGGCCGTGTCTCCTGTGTGCCTGTGTTCATGTCCTGGCCCTGCTGATGGGTATGTTGTCGTTGCACTGTAGCCACACACATTCTTACTTGTTACCCAGGTGCCAAGTCAGGGCAGCTGGATCCTGGTGTCTCACCTCAGGCCCTACGGGGACAGCTCCCCCTGTACTGGCCTCCTTGTGCTCGGCAGGTGTCTGTGTCCTCGGCTCTGCTCTTGGCAGTGAATATGGGAGTAATAAGCTGGTAGACATGGTTACATGTAGGACTGGGTGGACTTACAGGCTGGGGGTGGACACGTGGACACATCTGTCAGTGCCACAGGCACATGTGAGCTCCTCAGCCGTGCACCGCTGTGGAGAACGTACATGAGAGATGGCCCTCCGCTCCCCAGATGCTCTTCAGAGGGCCCAGGGCCCAGGGCTTGGCCGGGGGGTGCATTCTGTGGTCAACCCTGCTGCTATGTGTGTGTGCCCCAAGCAGACCCGTGTTACACACTGTGGCCTGGCATGTCCCTTTGTGCTGGCCTGAGCAGCAACAACATCTGTGGCTGTGGGCACGTACACTGACTTACTGCTGCCTCGGCGCCTCATCAGCTGAATGTGAGGCCATCGCAGCTGCGTCTGAGACCTGTCCTGAGGGAAACAGCCTTGGACACGGGCTGTGGCTCTGTGGGGCACTGTTCTCCCTGGCGTGAGAGGGATCCAGGTGCTTTAGGGGAGACTGTCACTGTCCCTGCTGAGCCCCAAAATTGTGTTGTTGCAGTTCAAGTTTGTGTGACTGAACTGATCTCTCTACTCGGGTCCGTGTTTTCAATGTTTCCTGTTTATGAATACCCACTGGGTGCCTCTTACACATGGCTCTTTGGGGTCTCATGGAAGGGCCTAGGGGGACAGGTTTTCAGAATCACTCGGGGTTGTTGGCAAATTTGGGAAACTTTGTTCAAAATGAGGGTGGCGGGAAGCAGCATAGATGAAAGAGCCTAGCTTTAGAATTCAGCAGACCTGTACCCACGTCCCAGCTGTGTGACCTTGAACCTGTTACTTTACTTCTCTGAGTTAGTTTTCTCTCTAAAACAGCATTAGTAAGTGCCTCACACGTGGTGCCTGTTGCGTCGTTTACGTACGATGTACTCTCACCTTAGTTGTCCCTGTCGTCATCGTGCTTTCTGTCTCGGCCTCCTCATCTGCAAAGTGGGGTCACGGGGATGACGTGGGTTCACATGTGTGACACAGTACAGACCCAGACAGCGGGCCTCGATCTCGCAGTTACTTGTTGTGACTGTCAGCTTCGTCTGCTGCCTTTGTCTCGCTGTCTGTGTTGGCGCCTCCTCTTTGAGAGGAAGCACCATCAGTTACTGCAGATCGTTCCTAAAGCTCTGGGTTTTGAAAATCGTTTTCAGGTTTGTGCCACAGAAATCAAATGTCTCCTCTGTTTTTACCCTTGGTTCTTGTCTCCTTGCACTTGTTTTCGTGACTGTGATGTTATTGTGAGCCATCAAGTGCCTTTGGGAAGCCGGTGGAATATTAATGACAAATGAATCCAATATGTGATACTGTGGGCCAAGTCCATGGAGTTTCTGGTCGTAAACCCTTAAAAATGCCAGAAGTGCTTGGAACACACAGAACGTTGTACGGGTGGGTGAAGTTACAGAGGAGTTACAGAAAGGGCCTGGCGCACAGTAGGTCTTTGGAGGACCTTGGCCTGTGTGGGTTTTTGTTGAGGGCAGATCCATTAGGGTTCCCAGCCCAGGCGTCTGAGTCGTCCCGTTTCTCCACTCCCTCCCCTGAGCCCAGGGACTCCTGTGGCCCTCGCACCTGTGTGTTCTCCTCATCCTCACTGAGCCAGTCTCTAGGTTGTAGAAACCAGTGCAGGCAGCACTGTGGGAAGCCGGTCTGCGGTGAAGCGTCTTGGAGGAAGGGGTGCAGGTGGTTAGGGCTCTTGTGGCCCCAAGGAGCAAACTTGTTGGTAACTGCCTGCCCGATGAGGGTGGCCGGGGTGCTGCCACGTGGAAGCTGCAGGCAGCTGCCATTCGTCTCTTCCATCCTTTCTTCTTCCAGACTGTGGCGGGCGTCCCTGTTTCAGACCCCAGCCTGAGCTGGAGCTGTTCTGCAGGAGCTTAGCACTGATGGGGGCACAGACCAGCCAGCACGGGCCAGGGATAGTGCTGTCGTGGGGGTGTGAGTATGGGAGAGAGAGTATGTGTTGGGGGGGAGTGCCAAAGTCAGGCCGGCTGAGTTCAGTGTGATCTCTCCTACTTAATAGCTGTGTGATCTTGGGCAAGTTACTTCACCTCTCTGAGCTTTAAGTGGGGCGTAAAACTGCTGCACAAGGTTAGGGGTCAAATAGGTAAAGCCTCTAGCTCACTTCCTGGCATGACGCAAGTAGTAGTGATCTATGATTCTAATACAGATAATTATCATCTAAAAAGTATGTTTTTTTTAAAGCTTGGTCTAGTTCTTATTCCAACATTGTGCTTACTTCAGTCAACCCATTATTGAAAAAGTTAGATCAGGATTTCTCCTCTCTGGCACTGTTGCCATTTTTGGGACGGACGCATCTTTGTGGGGGAGGCTGTCGTATGCATTAAAGGCTGTTTGGCAGCATTCCTGGCCTCTGCCCACTAGATGCCGGTAGCACTCCCCAGTTGTGACAACCAGAAATGACCTTCGATGCTGCCAAATGTCCCAGGGGAGTGGGCCGGGGCGGGGGCGGGTTGTGGTAGGCAAAATCACCCAGCCTTTGAGAACTGCTGAGCGATTAGGCTGTAAAATGCTGGTATTTAATTTCTTCCTTGAAGGAAATGTACTGCTGTAACGCCACCTGAGCAGGGTCGTTATCTTGCGTAGAGGAGAGGGACTGTGGTGAGGGATCCGTGAGCTCAGTGTAGTTTGACAGCCGGTAGGAGAGGAATCCTGGAACACACTTGTATTCCCCAGGAGACAGGGTTGCTTCTGAGCAGCCCAGAATTCAGAGCCGCTGATCTGCACTGGTCTGGAAGGTAGTAATTAGCTCTGACCACTGGCAGCTTCTTTTGTGTAGCCCGTTAGTAAGCTTTCAGAAGAGATGATCCACGCATCCTTTGCTGACGAGAGATGCTTGGGCTGCCTTTGAAGAGCAGAGAAGGAGCTGGCCAAGTGCGACCTGGGCACAGAGGACAGCTGGTGGGAGGCTGGGAGGTGTGGGGCCCCTGGCCGTGTGTAAAGAACTGTAATGAGCATTTTTCTGCTCTGCTTCCTGGCCTGGCTGAGAGCCCCTTGGGCACAGCCTGTGTCTGGTTCACCCTGGCATCGAGTTGTAATTCAGAGATGGACGAGGAGTGTGGTAGGTGAGAGCTGGGGCTGCTCAGACCTGGGTTTGAACCTCAACTCTGCCATTTTTGACCTTTGTGACCGCAAGAAACTCAGCCTCTCTGATCCCCTGGGATACGGTGACATGAGGTTAATTATACCCCTTGTAAAGAGTTGCCATGAGTGTTCAGTGAGATAATACAGGCAAAGCTTTGGGCAGAGCACAGACCGGAATGCAAGTTGCAGTTCTGCCCCACCCTTCCCTTTGTTGGGGTTTCACATAGGATTTCACTTTTTTTTTAAGGTTCTATGTATGGAAAAGTTTGAAACCACTAGTTTAAAAAAAATAAACCCTTAAATGGGCACTTGGACTTGCTGTGGAAGCGCTCAACCCTCAATTTAGTTCCTGTCCTGATCTCGCTGATCTAGACTTTTGGATTTGATTATTTGGAAGGTGACGTGGGCAGAGCTGAGGAAGACGTGTGCTCTTTGCCTTCTGTTTAGGGAGGTGACTTAGCTTCCCGAGAGGATGGACACGGGGCAGCCAGAGCCCTCCCTCAGCACACGGAGTGACAGGCAACGCCCAGAGCTGCTGGGTGCCACTCTCAGACCTTGGCGGGGTTTCAGGTCCAGCAGCCCTGGGAGAGAGTGTGCCGTGCCCCGTTCTGCGGGCTGTGTCTTTCGTCCTCCCGGCCTCCTAGGTGCCATCCTGCACTGTGGAAGCTGGAGGCTTCCACACGCTTTTCCCAAAGCCTCTTGCGGTGAGAGTTCACCCATGAATTGGGTCCCGCCAGATTCTCCCAGGCGTGCGAGGTTGGAGGCCCAAGTTCTGCGGAGACCGGTTCTGTGTCCCCTTCTGGCTGTGCTCTGCTGTCTGGTGACGTCATGCAGACGTGAGGCTCTGCTGCAGCACCCCCGCTGTGCCTTTCTTGGCTGCTTGGAGGCGGCTGCGGTGGGGGCAGGGGGCGGGGCGGGCGGGGCGGGCGCTGCGTCCTGCGCTCCAGGGCTGAGAGGCAGCGCGGTGGCCTCTGGATCGAGTCCCATCGGTCCAGTCGCAGCTCCCCCGTGCGTCAGTTCTGTGTTATTTAGGGCACCAGTCCTGGGGGCTCAGCTTAGAGCTGACCACTTCACCCCTTATAGCAATTTCAAAACCGCCTAATTCCTTGAGTTCAATCTCTTCCTGCTTAAAATTCCTAAAGTGGTTTGTGTATCCGGCAGTGAAAGCTGATGTACTATAAATAGCTCTCATTTATACGCGCTCTGACAATTAAGTCCGCGAACTTGCCACCAAGTGCTCACGTGGGCAGCGCTGTGCCAGCAGCTCAGTGAGGCGTCATAACCGTGGTGTGTCTGTGTCTCCCAGCTGCGTTCCTGTCGGTGTGTAGCGGTGGCTTGCCGAGTGGCACTCATCATCATCCTGTGTTTCTCTGTGCTGTCAGGAGAGGGTTGGAGTGTGAATTAGAGCAACAAACAAACATTAAGTTTCCTTGTTAAACTAGGCAAGAGTGGAAGTGAAATCAGGGACGTGTTAGTCCAAGTTTATGGGATAATGCCATGAAGAAAACGGCAGTGCACACATGGATTACACGTTTTTCTGAGGGGACAGAAAGCATCACTGATGAAGGGAGGTCAGAGCTGCCAATAATGAGCAGGACTCACAAAAACAGTGCAGAAATTCATCGAATTGGGTTTCAAAATCATCGTCTGACTATGAGAAGCACAGCATCGATAAACAGAAAAATCTTAACTGAAAACCTTGGCGCGAGAAAGGTGTGTGCAAACATGGCTCTGGAGGAGCTCACCGATGAGCAAAAGCAAAGGAGAGTCCACGTTTGCCAAGACCTCTTGGAGAGGCAAGACGATGTTCTGGGCCGTGTTCTCACTGGTGATGAAACGTGGGGGTACCCATACGACCCTGAAACAAAGCTTCCAAGTGCACAGTGGGAGACGGCCAGTTCCCCATGACCAGAAACGTTCCGTCAGTCCAAATCAAGAGTCCAAATGATATTGCTAACCTTTTTTGATATCAGAGGGATTGTTCATTCAGAATTTGTACCAACTGGACAGTCAGTCAACCCAGTTTACTATTTGGAAGTGCTGAAAAGGCTGCGTGAAAGAGTTAAATGGAAGTGACCTGAACTTTCCGCCAACAACTCACGGCTCCTGCATCACAACGAGGCACCAGCTCACAGGGCTCTGTCTGTGAGGGAGCTTTTAGCCAGCACACACCTAACTGTGTTGGAGCACCCCCCCCACTCACCTGATCTGGCCCCCAGTGACTTTCTTCTTTACCTGAAGATCAAGGAAGTATTGAAAGGAAGACATTTTGATGACATTCAGGACATCAAGGGTCATATGACAACAGCTCTGATGGCCACTCCAGAGAAAGAGCTCCAAAACTGCTCTGAAGGGTGGACCAGGTGCTGGCATCGGTGCGTAGCTTCCCAAGGGGAGCACTTCGAAGGCGACTGCAGTGATACTCAGCAGTGAGTATGCAGCACTGTTTCTAGGATGAGTTCACGAACTTAATTGTCAGACCTGGTAGGTGAGAAAGCTGAGGCGGGGTGGTTAAGTAGCTTGTGAGGGCTACAAAGATGATACAAGGTTTCGGTCTCTGAGCTTAGGTTTCTTACCTGGAAAATAGGGTTATGGGATTAAATGGGGAGGGAATGTACATGGCTGGGAAGCACTGAGTGCGTCGCAGGCACATTAATATCTCTTCCGTTACTATGATCATTATTTTTGCCTGACCAGTTTTCTCCCATTGTAGAATTAGCATCAGTGAATTGAGGTGCAATATTGTAACTATGAGTTTTCTACGAGTCTGTTTGCTGATGTTCCTGGTGACTTGGAGTTGGCACTGGGGATATACAGAGTACACCTGCTGCTGAGTATCTGAGTGCTGGGGGCGGAGGGTGCGCCTACCGCCCTGATACCTGGGAAGGGACACTGGTTGCTGTTCTCTCAACCTGCTCCTTGCTGGTGCATGCTGTTGGGTAAGGCACTCAGCCTCTCTGGGGCTCGGTGTCCTTGCCACATGCGCTGAGGTACTCACCTTAATAGAATTGTGGAAATGAAGGATTGAGCTCTGAGTGCACAGGCACAAGGCCTGCCTGCACAGGAGCTGACGCACTGTCGCCATAAGGGGGGGGGGTCAAACCTGGTTAGCCGGAGGGGTTCTGAGCTGCCTTCTGAGCAGCTCCCCTTTGGGGAGGCAGTGGCTGCCCTGCTCTGAGCCAGACACTTGACCTCCTCTCTCTCTGAAGCCCTTCCAGTAGGGTCATCTCCCCATTGGAGACAGTCTCAGAGGCGGCTAACTGCACAGACACCCAGTGGCAGAGCTGTGACTTGACCATCCTCTTGGCCAACTCTGAAGTCCGTGCCCCTTACACACATGTACCATGAGCGAAGGCGGGGGCTGGAGGGCCAGGGGAGGAGACCTGCCGGCAGGGGCAGAGGAGAGTGCAGGCCGGGGTCTGTGGGGCTGGTGAGTGCTCTGCAGGAGGGTGGGCAGAAGGCTCAGGAGACTCTGAAGCAGCTGAGGGGGGCCAGCACTGTGGATCTTCCTCAGGGCGTGGAAGCTCCTTAGTGGATGAGCAGGTTGAGGAAGTCTCCTCCCAGAGTGATGGAGTTCTGCTGGCGTTTGAAAGTGTCCCAGTGCCACCCAGTGGGAGGAAGCTTCCTGAGTCAGTGTGGCATCTCTCCTCCCACAGGCTGGGTGACGCCTCCTGGAGGGGGTTCCATCTGTACCCTACACTTCTCACTTCAGATGAGAAGGACCCACCGAAGATTCCCAGGAAGAGTGGAGGGCTCCCTTTGCTAGGGTTCCACGGCGCCTAGCTTGTGCCGTTGCTATGGCAACTGCCATTGTTCACTGTTATCCAGTGGGTCCCCCCAGCCTGGTTGCCCCTTGACGGACTGCATCTCACTCATTCCGTGCTGGTACTTGGTTAGAACTCAGGAAACGCTTGTCATACAGTTGAATTCAGACGTCATTCATTACTCGGTGAATTCGGACCTGGGACCAGGTGCTGGGTGCAGCCACCAGCAAGCCCGTTCCCCCAGATAAAAGTACCGATGGCACCGGTGGTCTGCTGTGGGCACATGGCTGCAGAAGGTGCTCCGTGTCAGGCTTTACGTGCTGGGGAGAAATAAAAAGCAGGGTATCCGGGGAGGTTCCATTTTAAATAGGCTGGTCAGGGAGGGCCTCACCGGACAGGTGACATTTGAGCAGAGGTCTGAACGAGATGAGGGAGGAGTGTTCTGGTTAAAGGACACGGCCGCTGCAGAGGCTCTGGGCTGGCGGGGCCTTGCCTTGCTTTGCACATGTCTGTCCGCCAGCCCATCTGTGGCCCCCCAAGCCTCTCATGTAGGCTCTAGCACTTGTCCTGGTTGGCTGTCTGGGGGCTTAGCTGGGGGGCACAGTGGGTGCTTATGCGAGAGTCCAGATCTGTGCTGTCCGGAATGTCAGCCACTAGCCACATGTAGCTTTTTAAATTTCATTAAAATGGGAAATTTGGGTCCTCAGTCACAGCAGCCACATTGTAGCCCTCAGTAGCCACGTGTGGCCCGTGGCCACCGCGTCAAGCTCAGCTTTGTGCCTTTCCATCATGGTGGGGAGTTCTGCCGTTCAGTGCCGGTCTACACAGTCTAGGTGACAGTCTGTGACTTTATTTTTAACCTTTGTTCTGGTTGATGTATTAAAGCAGCACACAGTGGTTGTGAAACAAACGAATCAGTAATGAGGTGTGTGAAGCCAAGGAGAGCCTGCAGAAAGAGCCACCCAGGCAGTCTCGGGGGAGGGGACAGCAGTGGAGCCAAGATCGCCTGGCCTTGCTTCTGTGAGGCAGGGGGGCTGGGGAGCCCTGACCTGCTTTCTCCTCTGGGGGTTGGGGGGGGCGGTGGCCGCCTTGCAGAGCGTCACATGAGGTCCTGTGTGACGCTCCCTGTGAACTCTAGTGCACACCTGACTATCTGGGGATAGTCAGGTGTCTCTTTTGCCTCCAGTGTGGGGACAGAGGACTCGGTGGGGATTCAGAGAATGCATTGCAGAGACGGGACGTGACTGTCTGAGACTGTCCGCTCTGCCCTTCCGGCTGGGCAACTTGCTTTATTTTCCTGAACCATGGTTTCCTTGTCTCCAAAATGGCAGTAACGGGGCAGTGCGTGTAAAGTGCTTGGCACTGGGGTGGGTTCTCCGTTCTCGCTGCCCTGCTTATGGCAGGAAGGAAGGAGTGAGTGAGTGGATGGACGGATGCTGGTATAATGCCTGCCGGAGGGGAGCAGCAGGAAAGGGAAAACACAAACAGGGTTCAGTCAGACTGCCTTGGCATCATGAGGATGATTAGAGCAGCGCCCCCGCCCCCGACCCCGCCCCTCCCCCGCCACCCCGGCTGGTTCTCTGGAGTGCAGCCAGTTCTCCCCCAGGTGTTGAACTTGGGGAACAGGAGTTGTTCTGCAGCCCAGCTGGGCTTGCTGTTTCCTTCCCTTGGTGGGTTAGGAAGCTTCTCTGACCTGAGGCAAGAGACCTTTTAAGTTGGGCCCCTCTGTGTTGGGGGCTGACATTGAGATTCCTGTCTGCCTGAGGCGGGGAGGGCAGGGACTTACACTGTGGGGTCGGTAACTTTCCGGGGTGGTGTGACCTGAGCCCAGGAGGAGCTGCGGGTGTGTCTTGTTCCATGGCCAGGCCATGCGCTGTCTTATGGGAACTCCCAGGTTTCTGCACTCAGCAGCTCGCCAGCCTGCCTGCCTTCGGCCCCTGGTGAGGCTGTGGTCAGCCTGGGAGTGGGGATTCAGTGTGAAGTGCGGGACATTTTGTGGGAGCGTAGGAGTTTGTGGGGTCCTCACAAACCCACAGGCAAACCTTTTCCTACGAAGCCATTCTTGAGCCGTGAGCTACTTTCTACTAAATTAACAAACTCCCCTTTGCTCTGTTCTGCTGAAGCAGTGCTGGTGGGATAACACGGCAGGTTAAACCATCTTACTCTGGTTTCTGCCTTGAACAGTGCACGTTCCGAAACGTTCACGTACTTCGTAGACCGCTGGACCTTTGGCGTAGCTACCATTCACCTCCTTTAGGCCTTCTCTGTTTTTCAAGCACACACATGACTGGGTTGCCACATCGGCCAGTTCCTCTTTGTAGTGAGCTGGGTTTGTAACTGAGAGTTGTTTCAATTCCAGTTTTGCTGATTCTTTGTTGTGAATAGTTGTGGTTTATGTCAGGATTCCTGTAAGGTCCTATATATGGGAGAATGATGAGTCACCCGGATTTGCCTAATAGGTGTTTTGGGCCCCATAACAGTTCAGTTTTCCTGTTAATTCCCCTTGGCTTCCAGCCAGAGGCTTTTCAAATCCAGGCTCTGTGTCCAGTGTTGCAGGGACTAGTACACGTTTGCGGAGTTTGAAAATTAGGGTTTGGATTTTAAGTCCTAATAGGCTTTAGTTTGGGGACTGAGGTATTAATAACTAAGTAGCATTCCTGCCAGGAGGGGAGCTACAGCGAAGTGAGGTCAGGCGGGTGCGGGCTCGGTCCCCAGGGCCGTCCTGCAGAGGTGGGAGGGAGCCCAGCTTGGGGAAGAGGGAAAGGGCGCGCGGCCAGGTAGATGAGGAAGGACCCTCCAGGATCAGCGCTTGCCCTGGCTCCTGACGGCTGGTTTCCATTCAGTCCGTACCCTGGAATGAGCAGGTTGCATCCCTTCCGGAAGTTCCCTTAATAGCATTCGTCAGTGAAGCAGAAGAAACTGAGTGGTGGTCAGGGTTTGTTGTGGGGGACACACGAGTGTGCACTTACGTAAGGGCACAGACACAGCGCACGTTTATTTCCTGCTCCTGCTCTCCCAAGTCCTTTCCACCCCCTGGTTCTGTCGGTTTCAGCGTGAGATCTCTGGGCTCCTCTGTGTCAAGCCAAGAAGGGCGTGCTCCCAAAGGGTGGCGTTTGGGCGGTTTGTGGGCCGGGACACTCTGGTGACACACATCACCTCATTGTCAGGAACTCGGTTGTCTGTCACACACCTACCTGTCAGGGAGGCTGGGAGACAGGACCAGTGTCTGGGACAGTGAGGTCTGGTGAGTAGCTGGGAGCGTGGCCATTGTTCGGGGTCATTTATCGCGACCCCCTTCCCCTCTCAACTCCTCCCAGCAGCGTGGTCCCCCGCATCAGGCCACACAGCTGTGTACGTTTCAGATTGGACCCGTGGCAGCCACACCTGTGGCTCTGCAAAGTTGGCACGTTCTTCTGAGACTTTTTTTTTTTAATGATAAGCCCTTTTTAAAACATATTTTCTTAAAGCTTCTCTTTATTTAAATACACACAGGGAAATTTTGACTTTTTATGTTTATTATTCTATTTTTGCCCTTTCTACTTTTCTGTATATACCTACTACTGATTTTTCCTTCTTACTGTATTTCCTTACAGACTTCCTATGAATTTTAAATATAAAACTGTGTAATGTTTCTGTAGTGTGGTACCGTGCTTTTTTACTTTGTAGAAAACATGTCCTCACGTAATGAGAAATGTACACACTTGCTAATGTCTTTGCGGTGTTCCACCCTGTGAATCATTTACTTGTCAAACAATAAGGAAGTGGTTTTTGTTCCTGCTTTTTGATGATAAAATTAGCTGTGTGCACGTCAGTGTGTGCTGTCCGCGTTTCAGATGATGTCCCAGGGCAGAATTCCAGAGCTGCACTGCTTCGTGACCCCGTCCCGTACCCTGGTCCGCTCTGGCCTGCCCTCTCCCAAGGCGGTGGCCGGGAACCCCGGGGACCCTCTCTCCTCGGTGCGAGTTCACTGGCAACGAAAATCCAGCCTGTTTTGTGAATGAGGACACTCACCCAGGGCCGATGGACTGTGAGAGGTGGCCAGTAGCTCTGGCCTCAGGTGGAGTTTGGGAGGATTTGTCCTCCCAGGGCCTTCGGTCTACGACTGCAGAGATGCCTTTGGCTCTCCCCTCTCCTTCTGGGCCATGGTTCTGGTGCATGGAACCAACCGACTGAGCCAGCGTTGCTGGTTCACACCTCCCTGCTTTTGTGTGAGATGTGCCCTTGTCTAACCTTGGCCTGTCTTTAAGGCCCAGCACAGCTGACACCCCTCCTGTGAAATCGTCCTGGTGCTCCCAGGGTCCCCTCCAGGCCTGCCTCTGCAGCCGTTGGTTTAGTTCAGTCTAGTTCCATTGTCTATGTCTTGTTCTTACTGTGAGCCCCTCAAGGGCAGAGCCTGGTTCTTCATCACCCCTGATCCCCAGCTAGTGCCCAGCTAATGTCCCTGATTGGCTGGGTTCTGCCACTTGTACAGGACCCCTGCTCCCAGAGCCACATGGAAGTGCTTTGTTTAATCCACACGGGCAGGCCCTCTTAGTACCTCTGGGCCAGGCATTTTCACATGGGGGTGCTGGGTTCCAAGAGCATGGCCAGGGTTTGCTCTAGAGCCACCTGGGTGAGGAGTCTGCACACAGCCTGGACCAGTGGAAGCAGAGGAGATTAGAAGATACTAGAAAAGTGTACATGGTAAGACAGCTGTTCACAGTTTTGCTTTTCTTTAGTGAGTAGAATTGTTGGAGTAATTTAAAGCAAAATCTGCAGGGGTTAATCTTCAATTCATATAGGTTGAAGCATCAATAAATTAAATGAGAGAGGGCACGGGGAGGGAAACATTTGCTAGTTAGGGAGCAGAGTTCCCAGCCCCAGTTGCACAAAGGGATTGTTCAGGAAACTCAAAAAAGAGCGAAAACAGATACTCAGGCCCTACCCTCAGAGGTCAATTTTCATTGGTTTGGGGAGAGACCTGGGCATCAGGAATTTTTAAAAGCTCCCTAGATGATTCTAGATGGCAGCCAGGACTGAGAACCACGAGTGGATTTAGAACTGACTGCAAGCCCTTCAGGTTACTGTGTGATCCTAAGGCCAGGGGAGTGATAGGTACGCCCCCTGAGGACTGGGCGCCTGTGTCCCTGGCAGTCACCAGTGGTGTTCCTGTACGAGGACATGGGCAGTGCCCCGTATGTACTTGTTGAATGAAAGAGAAAGTGTGATGTGTTTGGATTCAAAGAGATGAGGCGCTTGGCCCTGTGTAGCGTAAACTGCCCTTGGGGTTACTACCGAGCACCTGTAACAGTGACGCGCCTGGTTGGCGGTCCTTCGGTTGTGCAGACCAGAAAGCCCAGAGTCGGGCATCTTGTTCTGAAGCTGTGATTTGAACGCAGATCTGCCCGAGGCAGGATCGTCCACGTACCCTTTCCACCTGAGTCTGATCTCCTTCCTTAAGTTCCTCAAATCGAAGCAACCGTCATTCTGATTTGTGAAGCTTACTAACTGGTGGTCCACTTTCCCTCTTCTCCTTAGTACGCAGCTGGAGACTAAGAATGAATTTGTCCTCTTTTCTTTAGTGGAGTGGCGTTCGGTATTAAGTTACACGGGCATCTCCGTCCTGCCTTCGTTCTCCCTGGGACAACCTAAGCTGCTGTGAGAGCGTGTTGGAGAGTTTTGGAAGGAGCCTTCAAGGAGGTTGTGACACAGAACACTGGGTCTTGTTTTGGACTCTGACTTATCAGTAGGCGTACAGGCTAGGGAGCATTTCAGGGTTAGTTAATGAATTACCTGTTAATACAGCGCTGTCCAGCAGGTTTTTTATGCCTGGCCTTGGGGATACAAAGACTAGGTAAGATGCCCCCCAAATGTAGTGGGAGGTGATGCATAACTAAAATACGAGTCAGAGGCACATGCGGAAGTGCTGGGAGCACAGAGGAGGGACTCTAGGGAGGGCTGGCATTTACTATAGTGTACTACTGTGGAGTGAACCCTTGCACGCGGGCCCTGGGGAGAGCTTTAGTAGTACCCCTGAGGTCTCTGTCATCAGGACCCCACTCCGTAAGGGCAGTCTGTTCTTACTTGTGTGACTAGAGTCGTACAGCATGTACTTTGGTGTCTGACTTTCTTTGCTCTACTTGAGAGGTCACCCGGGTTGTGACCATATGGGGGCAATATTCATTTTCTTTCATTTGGTGTAGTTTTCAGGGGCATGTACACACACACGTGTGTTCCCTCGTGGGGGGACATTTGATTCGCTCGTTTGTGACACTTAGGGAGAATGCTGATTATCGTATCCTCGCCTGTGTCTTGCGGTGTACACCCACCCCAGGCTGGACTTGCTGAGTCCGCTGTAGTAGACCGTGTGAGTGGTTTTCCAAGGGGTGCGGACCGGTCCACACTTCTCCCAGCAGGTCGGCACTCTGCGTGCTCTCCATCCTCGTCACAGGTGGCACTGCCACGTCTTTGTCCTCGGGTTTTCTCTTTTTGCCATCCTGGTGATAGGGTGAGGATAGTTGGTTGTACTTCGTACTTCCCTGCTGCATAATGGTAGGATGTACCTTTTTGTGTCTTGCTGGGCACTTGCAGTCTTTGTGAGTGCCAATCTGGAGTTGTCGCGTGGAGTCGTAGGCACGCTTCATGTGTTCAGGGTGGGCGTCTTTCGGGAGGTGAGTGTCCTGGAAGTGTTTTCTCCTGCGCTGTGTCTTACCTTTTTCTCAAAATGACTTCTTATTTTGTTCTCTTAATGAACAGAAGTTCTTAAATGCATGAATTCTGATTAGAGAATCTTTTCTTTTTATGGCTAGTGCCTTTTTGTCCTCGTTAAGCAATTCTGTGTTGTTTCTAGAAACTTTGTTTTGCCATTGCCAACGAGATCCATGATCCATTGGAATGAATTTTCTGTTTGGTCTGAGACAGTGCTTTATTTTTTGTGATGATCATCCTTTTCACTGAGCCTTTGAAATAAATCAGGTGACCATACATTTTCTATTGTCTGTTTATCCTTTTACTAGTATCAATAATTTCACTGATGTTCTTTTAAAATTACTATAGCTATATACATCAAGTTGACAATGCACTGTAGAATTGTATGCCTGAAACCTGTGTAATCCTTGCTAACAGATGTCACCCCATTAAGTCTAACAATAAAAATGAATTAAATAAATAAATAAATAAATAAATTACTATAGCTAGATAATTGGTCTTGATATCTGGTAGGGTAAGCCCTCCTACTTTGTCCTTCCGTAAGATTCTTTTGGCTGCCATAGGTCCTTTCTCATTTCCATATACATTTTAAAATCAGTTTGGCAATTACTACAAAAAATCTATCGTTTTGTTTTGGGGTTACATTGAATCTGTGGATCATTATGCTATGAAGACTTCTGGGCTCTGAATATGGTATGTCTGTCCATTTATTTACACTTTCTCTAATTTGTCCACAGTATTTTATAGTTTTGTATGTAAAAGTGTAGTGTTTTTTTTATTAAATTTACTCCAAGATTATTTGTTCTTTTTGGATCGTTCTACCAGTGCCATGTTATACATGCTTGTTGGAAATGCAGTTAATTGTGTGTTGACCTTGATTTTTGTTATTTTGCCGAGTTTAGTTTTTCTACTAGTTTACTTGTAGATTCTGTTGGATTTTTTCTGTAGAGAATCGTGCTGTCTGCGGGTGAGTTTTGTTTCCAGTTCTTAACCCCTCTCACTTAGTTTTCGTGCCTGTCGCCTGACCAGGAGCTCCCACACAGCTGAGCTGAAGCCCTGGTGCTGCCGGAAGTCCTCGTCCCGGCCCGGGCCTCTGGGAGAGCTCCCCGCACTTCCCCATTGAGATATCCTGTGGGATAGCTTTTTATCAGATGCCTTACTTCTTATTAAATAGCTCTTATCAAATAAAGGAAGTTCCCTTTTATAACTAATGTTCTGATTAGATCACGAGTGTGTTGCGTTTTATCCAATGCTTTTTTTTTTTTTGCATTTATTGATGGATATAGATTTTCTCCTTCATTTTGTTTATGTGGTGAACTACCTATGTTTTCCTAATGTTAAGCAAGCTCACTTCACATTCTTAGGATAATCCCCATGGGTTTTTGACACATCATCTTTCACACTCCATCACTGGATTGGGTTTGCTAGTATTGTGTTTATGACTCATAGGAGTTTGGCCTGTAATTGTCCTTCCTCACGCTGTGCTCCTCAGGTATTGTTACCACGGTGATAGGGGCCTCACAGAGTGCACCAAGGGGTGTTCCACTTCATGTTTTCTCATTAGAGTTTTCTCTGGTGGTTAAGTGAACCTACCAGTGTGTTAAAACTTATAGAACCATGCGCCAAAAAGTCAGTTTTGTTGTATAGGAATTAAAAAAATAATAATCCTTCACAGGGAATTTTAAGACTGTATACACACACACATACATGCAGCCACTCTCTCTCTCTCCTCTCTCTCTCTCTCTCTCTCTCTCTCTCTCATGAACCTCGGAAGGGTATCCAAAAGTCCTGGGTGAATGAGCTTTTTCTTGGTGAACAGTGCCTGTAAGTGTATTTATTGCATGACCTCACAAATTTCCTCCAGTGTCGGGGAGGGGAAGAGTAAAAGTTTTATTCTCTGAAAGAGTGTTTCTTACGTGTTTAGAAGAATTCAGCAGTGAGGCCATCTGGACCTGAGTTTTCTCTCTGAGTTTTTAAATTATAGATATTTTTGGAAAACTTGTTGCTGATGTATAATCACAGGACCTGAATGTTGCAGATTGAGGAAGAATTCGGAGGGCGGGCCGCTGGAACACGAAGCTGCAGATTCTGTAGAGCAGGGAGGAAGGACACAGGTATCCCGAGAGGCCAGGATGGGGCTGACGCAGCGGGCAGGGCTCTGACTGATGGGCGCCGCGCAGGAAGGATTGCTCCGCGCCTCTGCTCCGAGCTGCTGGTGTGCGGGGCCTGAGAAGTGCGTGTTTGACTCCCGGGGAGCGAGGAATTTGACAGGGAAGTTTGAAGTAGGACAGCAGGGATTTTAAGTGTATAAATAGTGAGAACAGTGCTTCTCGAACTGGAGCACGCGTCACAACCCCCCCCCCCCCAGGGCTTCTGGGAACGGGTGGCAGGGCCCCACCCGGAACCTCTCATTGAGTAGGTTTGGGTGGGGCTCCAGCTGGTCCCCAGGTGAGGCTGCCTCTAGTCCCGGCACCCCACTTTGGGATCCATGAGGTGCCCCACCCCCACTTGGCCCTGGTGCAGCTGTACTGGGGGGGGGGTGATTTTGTGGGTTTTGTTCACCAGCCCCAGGGCCTGGCTCTGTGGTACTAGGTGCTCAGTGTCACTCCTGTGCCATGTGGTCTTCCATATTAATTGCAAAAGTAATACAGGCTCATTCGATTTTTTTTTTAGTAATGCAGAAACTTGTAAAGTAAGATGCCTGTCTTTGCCCCTTACCACCTCCTCTTGCCAGAGTTGTCCATCTCCTGACCGTCCCTAGTCAGATTTTTTGTCCAGGTGCAAACATACAAACACACCGACCAGTGGTTTTCTCTTTTAAAGGGACGATGCAGCTGGTTATTAGAGGACCCTGGTGGGGCATGTGGCGGCAGCGTTGCCATGTTGCCATGGGCTCCATGTTGACGGGTCATCAAATGATGCCTGCCCCAAGGGTGGGCTAGCTGACCTATAGTAACTTCTTGTGGGTTTAGAATAAATGGGTTTTGTTGACCTTGAAGTTGTTAGCTGGATCTTGTCCTTGAAAAGTCTTCAGGGGTGTTTGAAGTCGGGGACAGGGAGTATCTCCTTGGGACAGTGCTCATGCAGGTATTTGGACAAGGATTTAAGTGACCAGGCTTGTGACTCACTCAAATACCTAACCTCTTCCTCACAGAGCGCAGTGTCTGGCACACACGGCCCCTCTAGGTTGTCCCAAATGTGACTTCACCCTGCTTCCTAGACTGAAGTGTCCGTGGGTTTTGTGGCTCATTGACCTGTCCTGGCACAGTGTGTGGCTCTGGGTCTCCGCAGGGCACTGAGCTCCTGGAACCGGTCACTCACACTTTGCTTCCCAGACTGCCCGCCCTCCCTCTCCCTGTGACTAGTCAGGAGTCAGAGCCCTGCCCTGTGCCGCCCGCCCCGCCCCCGCCTTTCCAGCTGGTCCACTCCTTCCTGCACTGCTAGCCTTCCAGACTGTGGAGCAGGGCTCCGAAGGGCGGCCGGGGTGCTTCCCGGGGACTGTGGCTCCGGCTCGCCAGGAATGTGGCAAGGGGAGAGTGTGTGCTTCCGCGCTGGCCTCGCACAGCCGTGCGGTCACGGTAGATGCGATGTCCGTCTCCTCTGCGTTCCTGTTCATGGACAGGTTTGTGGTCGCGGTCTTGCCTTTCTTGCTTTTGTAATTGGAGACATAACTGGAGCAAGGTTTTACAATGTGTGGAGGTTTTAATAGGATTTAACCGCACCATGGGCAGAGTTGCTTCGTTGGGTAATTTTCAGGTTAAAAGGGGTGTAACCCTGTGTGCCTAGCAAGGGTCTCCTGTGTGCCAGGAGCTCCCGGGGCCGTGCGCACACACACGTGTCTGATGGTCACTGCACTCTATTGAGTTGACTGTTTTCTCTGTTTTTAGAAATCAGCTGTTTTTCGCAGCAGATGCCACTTGGGTAATATTTCCTAAAGGAGGAGAGACTCCACATATTTCTCACTCCGGGGTACTTTTAATTGCGTGTGGAACTAGGAGTTTTTGTCACAGTGATTGACCGCAGTAATACGCCGCAGTGTCTTTCTTACTCTGTCTTTCCCATGGGGAAGGTAGGATTTTAGCACACAGGAGGCTTGTTTTGCAGAATGTTGTTTAGTTCGTGTTTCTGTGACAGTTGGAGTGGGCTGGCCTTCTCCCTTTGCATTTTCAGAGCAGAGTCGAGGGCCATTGTCAATATACGTGGCAGGGGAGTATGTCAGTTTTTGAGGGGTGGAGATCTGGAAAAAAGTACTGTGAAATGGGCTTCAAAAGAATCGTTCGAGATTTTTGCCTTCTCTACCCAGATGAGCACCAGGATTTATTTGTCCCTTCAGGAGTAAGTTTGTTAACCTCACCAGGGCCCTGGATGCCTTCCTTGTGGGGTGGTCTCATACATCAGGTATAAACGAAGTGCCTGGTACAGTCTGAGACACCTGACAGGTGATCTGTAAAAGGTAACTGGTTCAGGAAGTGGGGTGAAGATACTCCTGCTCCTGTGGGAGCCGAAGGCCATGTGTTCCTGCTTATTTCTGATTGCTTTGGAGTCAGAACTTGCTAACAGTTTCATTAGTGACACAGGAGGGAGAGGGCAAGAGACCCGAGGAATGACTGAGCCATAAGCAGGAGCCACAGCACACAGAATGTTGGAGGAGAAGGACTTGGAGGTTATTTCTCAAGACTCTGAGAAGTTTTGAGAAATCCCTGATGAGAGTCTGGTGGAACCTGCTCCGCTGGGCCAGGGGATTGCGTCCTCGCACTCAGCTGTCCTCTGCGTTCTGGGGCACAGCCTCAGCTACTTAGCTCTGTGTCTTGGTTCTGTGGCGCTCAGTGTGTGTCTCTGGGCAGGACTCCCAGCCTCTCCGAATCCTAGCTGCTTCTGTTTTAAATGGGCAGGAATAATTCTCTTGTAATATGGATGAAAATTCCCCCCAAAAGCCTGCAGTAAATAAATTTGAATGTTTTCCTGCATGCCAGGAACTGTTGTAGACACTAGAGCACCACAGCAAGTTGTCAGTTAACATACTGAATAGGTTCTGCGACTTTAAGTGAAACCACGTGTAATGAAATCAGTGTCACCACAGGCCACTTGATGGAAACAAGAGTTAGGTTCCCGCAGTGTCTCAGCATTTCATCAAGGTTATGACAAAATGACATCGTTATTCAAGGACCTGCTAGCTCCACCCTCGTGGACTTTACGTTTTGGTGATGAAGACAAGTAACAAGTTGCTAGGGATATATGAGAGGTTCCAAAACCAAAGCAAAACAAAAAACAGAATTACCTCCTGGAGGGCGGGCCCCTGTAGCACAGGCTGCCCCCACTGGGTGCGTGTTCTGGGAGCCCGTCTGCATCCGGGCACCAGCTGGTGGTGCTGTGAGAGGCTGCGTTCAGTGTCAGTGAATTTTTTGGAGACTCTTTGAATGTGTTTGCCCATTTCATGATGGGCGATTGACATGAACACTGTGCAGCATGACAGCGCACCTGCCCACACCGCGCTGAGTGGTCAGCAGTTGTTGACTGAAAAATGGCTTGACCCTTGTGCCCCACCCTCCCTGTGCACCCGGTCTTGCCTCAAGTGACTGTTTTTTGTTTCCCCAGATGAAAAACATCCTCAAAGGGAAATGTTTTGCTCATGTAGAACATGCGAAACAAAAAATGCAGAAGTACTAAAAGGCATCAAAATCAACAAATTAAAAAACTGTCTTGAGCCATGGAAAAAGCATCTTGATAGGTGCATTGCATCCAAAGAGAGTACTTTGAAGGTGATATAATTTTTTATAAATAAATTCCGGGTTATTTTGGGTCCACCTCATACGAGATCAGACAGTGAATTTTGTAGTAAAAAAGTGCTACACGCCTCATTG
>PVJL010007010.1:30120-74461 GCA_004026885.1 Lyroderma lyra
GTGTGCGTGTGTGCGTGCGTGTGTGTGAGAGAGTGTGCGTGTGTGCGTGTGTGTGTGTGTGTGAGAGAGAGAGAGTGTGCGTGTGTGCGTGCGTGTGTGTGAGAGAGAGTGTGAGTGTGTGTGCGTGCGCGCGTGTGTGTGAGTGTGAATGTGTGTGTGTGTCTGTGGGCTCATCACCCTCACACTGCTTTCCCCCTGCCTCCCCTGCAAACACGTGGGGGCTGCGCCATTTGCCAGCAAACATGTTGAGCACCTGCTGCATGCTGGGTAGACTTCTGGTCAACCCCACCCCAAGGTGAAGTGTGTGGCAGGGATAGGGGACATCTAACAAGTACAGAATAGCACGATGACCACTCTGGAAACAACTGCGGTGGGAGCCCAGGCTTGTGGGCTGGGCTGGCAGCTGCCAGCCAGGGAAGGCTTTGCAGGTAGAGCAAGGCCAGAGTGTCTGCAGCACGCAGGGCAAAGGGAGGACTTCTAGCAGCTGGCGGTACGACAGTGAATTTGAAATAGTAAAACAGAAGCTCGAATCAAGCAGTCCCTGTGTTCTGACCCCCCACCCCCACCCCACCCCCAGTGAAGTGTCAGAGATTGTGGCTGTGTCCACTGCCTTCTCCAGTGGTACGAGACTGCTCAAGGCAGCAGTTCTCAACCTGTGGGTTGCGACCCCTTTGGGGGTCAAACGACCCTTTCACAGGGGTCGCCTAAGATCATCGGAAAACACATATCAGATATTTATATTAAGATTCGTAACAGTAGCAACATTACAGTTACGAAGTAGCGACGACAATAATTTTATGAGGGTCACCACAACATGAGCTGTAAGGGTCGCGGCATTAGGAAGGTTGAGAACCACTGGCTTAAGGCATCTGAGGGCCTAAGGTTGGGCCAACTCACCATGACAGCAGAGGGACCCATGACTGTCTTCCCTCTGGGCTCATGCAGGCTTGGAGGAGCTGTGCCACATGTGTGGGGGTCCTAAAGGATGGCCCCGAGGGCTCCTTGGAAATCCTGCTGAGGAAGATGCACAGAATTTAAAGGCATGGGGTCGGAGCTGATGGTCT
Organism: Lyroderma lyra; assembly: GCA_004026885.1. Lineage (NCBI taxonomy): Eukaryota > Metazoa > Chordata > Mammalia > Chiroptera > Megadermatidae > Lyroderma > Lyroderma lyra. Next base: position 31,185 of record PVJL010007010.1, read on the forward strand.
CGCTGCCCACCTGTGTTCTCTCCCTGCAGCTGGCCCCAGCATGGCGTTTGGTCACGTGACGGACAGAGGCAGGTCCTGGGCTCCACTTGGCCACCTGGGCCCAGCTGCCAGCTCCGTACCAGGCCTCCCAGGGCCCACCGACCTGAAGGGGAGCCAGGGGCCGGGGTCTTTTCTGGGTGCCTCCTGTTCCTTGTGTTGGCTCCAGGTGCCCCTATGACACAAGCACAAGACGGTGGGGAGGGCTTCCCTCTGCCCAGAGCCCCAAGTTACTTGTGGTCACTTCGGCCTCTTACCCACAAAAATGATATATCCTATTATTTATATAAAATAATATAATGAACCTATCTCATGAGTAGCTTTCCTTTTTTTTTTTTTTTTTTTTTGATACATGGAGACCCTTTATAGATAGATAGATAATACAGATTTACCTCCTAGGTCATTTAGTAAACTAAAGCCTAAGTACTAAAGCAGCTTTATTCTTTAAGCACTGATTGTGTATCTGTAATTTTCATTCATACAGAGACCCTTGTTCAGCATAAGCAAACCTAGGCTCAGGGTGGTTGACATACTGGTTAGAGTCACACAGCTAGTGAGTGGTTGAGGCAGGCTTTCAGTTTACTTCAGTCTGTCTTCAGAGTTCACTGTTTTAGATGTAATTTGTTAGGAAGTAATGTAATTCCTCATTCTAAGTGATGGGATTTGTACATGTAACAGGTCAATCACAGGAAGCTTATCTGTGGTTCAGGGCCTTCTGCCTGCTGCAGAATTCTGTGTTTGCATGGAAATCAAGTCTAAAGACTTAAAGTCTGTGGTTCATCACATTGCTCTCTCCTGGGAAGTCTGCTTATTTTCACTGGAGAGTGGCTTGGCTGTCCCAGTGTCTCTGCAAACACCTGGAAGTTCCCTAACCCTTTTATTCTCTTCCTATAGGAATTTGCTTGCTAGAAAACCAAATGCAAGACCTGACAAACAAAATGACTTGGGATGGAAGTTATTTGGAAAAATACCACTCCGAGAGAATACTCAGAAAGAGCCAAAGAAAACACAAAAGGTATACAAGATAAAAAATACAGAAATGTGCTGTACCACATGTATTGATGAACCTTGCCAAAATGACTGTTATTGGGGCTTTAAAACTGGAAAACTGTGTGTTAATTTGCATGCCAAGTTTCTAAAATTTATGTCTGTTTTTAGAATGTCGATAACTTTAACCTTTTTCATTGTTATAGTTGGTAATGTACACATAGGAGTGTTCAGTTGAAAGAGCTGGGCTTTATTTAGATATTTATAACTAGATTTGATTTAATCATTTTTCCAATAACAGTTGCAGATATGTTTATTGTCAATTTTTATTAATCGTGTTTGATATTAAAGCATGCTCCCTCTCTGATCCCACGGGTTTTCTTGAAGCTTAATCCTTCCAATGCTGCTTTGGCCAGGAGTGCTGGGGCCATTGCTGCCCGAGGCTGGAGTGACCCCCTGCCCTTTGTTGTCTCTGAAGCTGCCCACGTGACTGTGGCGGGGGGTGGTCAGGGCAGCGTTCAGAGTCAGGGGGGCCTGTGGAGTCTCAACACCACTGGGCCCCCAGTGGAGAGGCAGTGCCCGCCGCTGGAGACTCGGGCTCATCTTTTCAAGGAGGGGGCTTGTACACAGGCACAGCAAGACGGCCCCAACCGTCACCACCTGCACCTTTTCCTGGCCGCTGAATCTCAGCAGCCTTCCCCCAGCAGCCTTCCCCCTCCAACCTCAGTTTTGTATTCCATTATACTTGTGCGGTAAACACTTGGGGACCCACTGCATGCCTGGCCTCAGGCTTGGCACTGGGGTTAGGGAAGAGACACAGAGCCTGTGCTCAAGAGCACCCCTCTGGTGAGGAAATGACACCAGGATAGGTGTTGAGAGGAGCAGCACAGGTGCCTGGGAGGGTGGTGGGGCCTACTGGGCCAGGCACGCCGCGGGTTGAGTGTAGAGATGTGATGGAGAGTCAGTAATCGTGGGGATGGATCGTATGCTGAGTGGTCATTGGGCACCAGCTGCACTTGGGTTCCTAGTTCATTTAAAGCTCGTAACAACCTTGTGAGGACGCTGCTGTTGTTGTCCTCATTTACCACAGACACACTGAGACACAGGCTGTGTGGTACAGCTGGTGAGCGGCAGAGCTGGGGTTCAGCCCGAGGCACTGAGCGCCCATCTGGCAGGACTGTGGCTCCTGGATTCGTCCAGGGGCGGGAAGGTGCTCGGTGCTGTTGTGGGGTTGCAGAGGACCGTTCCTCTGAGTATTAAACTTGTTGGATATGGAGGTGCAGTGTGTGGGGTGAGACAGGCAGCACACACAGGTTCTTGGCTTGGGCAGCAAGGTGGATTCACACATCCTTCGTGTTTTATGCCTCGGCAAGTTAAATTTGTTTCGAATGTTGTCTGACGTTCCCTGTGGCAGTTGTTTGGACCCAGAAGGCTCTTGGAGTAAATTGGTGTTGGAATTTGTTTTTATAAATTGTTACATCTTAAATTTGAATCACTTACTGTGTAGGCTTATTAAAATAACATAAAATTAAAATAATGATGAGTTTGTTTGCAAAACTCAGCTATAAACTTTTTAGGAAACTAAGTAGCCAAGCAGTTCAATTTTTTTTTTTTTTTTTTTTTTTTTTTTTTGTATGTGGGTAGTTCCCTGGCTGGGAATCGAACCCAGGCCACAGCGTTGACAGTGCCGAAGCCTTAAGCCACTACACCACCAGGGAACTCCTCAGATTTTTTTAGTGAAATTCACACTTTCAAAAAAGTAATTATCATATTAGATAGATTTTTCCAGTGGCTTTTACTGCCCCTTGTATGGTGTTTGAAGTTCTTTGCTGTCTTTTTTGTACTGGTTTTTTATTTTTAAGGTGAAATGCATTATGTACTAGGACTGGAAGGATTTTTGTGAACTGGAATGGCTAGGTCAGCTAATGACGTGGTAACACAACACGGCAGGGAAGGGGACCGTCTGGCCTCAGCCATCAATAATGAAGGGTGCGATCGGACCCGCGTGAGTCACGCGGTCCTGCCCGGCTCCTGGCTGCTTGTGCTTTGTGTGTCTGGCCCTCTCCTCTCGCACCCCATCCCTTCCTCCCTCAAGCTGGTGCGGCCTGGGAGTGATCCAGAGCCAGGGACCTGCCCCTGTGAAGAGGGACCTGCCCCTATAAGGAGGGACCTACCACTGGAGGGAGGCCCCTGGGCACCAGGCTCAGGCTGGCTGCTGTCAGATGGCAGTTCACACACTTTAGAGAGCGCAGAGCTGGGGCCCCTGTGCCTAGATTGTGACTCCAAATGGTGACGACACCCCCAATCAGAGGGAAAGCATTGAGAAGACATTTAGGAGACTAATTCTTTCCCCCTTTCTCTTTGGAACGTTTTTATTACTGGAAAGGAGCAGCATCACATAGTGATTTAAGAACACGGATGTTGGAATCACTGTCAGGGTTTGTATCCCAGCTGCACTACAGTTGGCTGTGTGGCTTTGGGCAAATCATTTAACCTTTCTAAGCCTCAGTTTTCTCCTCTCTGAAAGAGACTAGTGGTACCTGCCTCTGCAGTGAGGATTAAAGGAGTGAGTTTTCATCATGTGCTCAGAGCAATACCGAGTAGGCTGTGTCGCTCCTTTCCCATGGCAAGTGCACCGGTAACAGCAGGGAATGGAGCAGGGTGAGGCTCGAGCCCGGCCCTCTGTAGACCCCGTCCTTTGCTGGGTCGGCAGCCAGCGTGCTGTGCGGGGGCCTGGTCTTGGGCTGGGCCCCGGGAGCACCAAGGCGGCTGGGTCGGCAGGCCTCAGGGAGCCGGCAGGGAAGCTCGGGGGCTGGGTGTGCACACTTGCCGGGATCGATTTTATAGCCGACTGCCCGTTGGCAGGCCCGATGGTCCTTTGTCAGTCCTTGTCTCAGTCGACCTCTCCTCTGGTCACCACATTCTGGTCCCTTCTCAGTTTCCTTGACGAGGTGCCCTTTCAGTGTTAGCGGGCCTCCCGGGTGCTCCTCCGTCTGTGGTCACCCTCTAGGAGATCTCCGCTGCATGCGAGGCCTTAAACGTCCTGCTGCGCGGACAACCCCGACGTGTGTCTCCGGCCGGGACCTCCGGGACGGCCGCGCGTGGGTGTCTACGGGACGTGTCCTGTTTACCACGGACAGGGCTCAACTCTGTTCCCTTCTTTCCCACTCCGTCGGCCCTGTTCCCTCTGCGTCTTTTCCTGTTTGGGTAAATGAGGACTTAGCCCTTTATCTCAGGCCTAAAACTTGAGACTTGTTCTTGACTTCTCTCTTCTCACATCCCCTCCCCGTGTAACAGGTGTTTGGTTTATGTTTAAGCTCTGTAAGTGAATCTGCTGTGCAGTCTTGTTGGGATGCAGTGGCTTGTTGGGACATTTTCACACCCCAGTGACGTTGTGTAAAGTGAAATCTCATTAAAGAGGTCCCACTGGATAGCCTGGCGTGAGAGAGAGTTACGGCTTAGTGGTCCCCCAGTTGCCCGAGTTACTGGGAAATGGAGAATGGATTTTTAAGATAAATTAGCAACACTTACTTCCTGGTTATATTAATTCGTAGAAAATGTTTAAGATAATAGTAAATTAAGAAAAAGAAAACACCTGGAGTCTTACTGCTCCAAACAACTATGGTGCATTTTGGTATTTTTTTTCCTTTCAGTAATTTTTTTCATGTACTTTTAATTTTTTTTAAAGAAAAGACACACTTAAAAAGTAAAAGTGATCCTTGTGATTTGAGTAGATGTCAGAGGGGCCCAGGGCTGCAAACACCTGGGGAGGCTTTAAGACAGTTTGTGACTCTCAGACATAATGCAGTGCACGCAGACTTGAGAAATAGGCACCGTTGTCAGGTGGGGTGGGACGTGTAAGGTACATAATCGGAGCCACTGCTGCCTGTGGCAAGGATGGCTGCAGAAAGGGACAGGCTTGTGGGTTTCACTGTCCTGGATGAGACACTGTCATGTGAGCAGAGATGAGTGTCACTTGGAACGTCTTGGATGGCCTTCTGGAATTTCAAGGCAGCTCTGAGATGTTACAGAGAGAATCCCAGACGAAGGGAAATCCAGGGCAGCTTAAAGGGATGTTTATTCTCCTCGCTGTGGGTGCTGAGAAGTCCGAGGTACTCAGAAAATCACAAATCATCCCACATTGCAGACAGGATAAGCTTGGGTGGTCAGTGCAGGTACCTGGGCCGGGCCTGCAGATAAGTTCTGAAACAGAAACTTCCTTCACTGCTATCATCCCAGATGCCTTTGGAAAATGGGTTTGATCCATGTCACAAAAAAGAGCAGACCCCAGTTCCTAGCAGGAAGGAAGAAGCACACTCTGCTCCATCTCTCCTGCTGTGTGCTGTTGTGAAACGAGCTTACTGTGTTGAACAGCTGTTTGAGGCTTCTGAGTAGTAATCGTAGCAGGGGAGACTGGGGGGCGGGGGGGGGGGGGACCAGAATTTGAAGTACCACTGAAATTGACTGAGTTTACAGTCCACCCCCGACATTTTACAGCCTGAATTCAAGGTAGCCCCAAACCCAGCAGCAGGTGTTAACATGGACAGAAGGAGTGCTAGGAGAGGCCCTCCAGTTCTGTTGTGAGGAGTGGGTCTCCTAATGCTCAGGAGCAGAGACTCTGCACTTCAGTTTTGTCCTTTCTGTATTCTCGTGCACCCCAGCCCCCAAGCAGTCTCCTGGCAGCAGAACAAGGGCTGGCAAGAGCCTGAAACTCTCAGGAAGGGGAACTGAGTAGAGGAGCTTCATTCCCAAGAAGGTGGGACAGACCCCTGGTGCTTTGTTCTCTCTCCCTCCACCACTTGGCCTCAAGGTGAACATACAAAGTTGGACAATTAATTTCACGAACTCATGCCAGAAAAACTGCTCCATACCTCATTGTTGAACATCAACACTATGGTCACCTTTGAAGTCCTCCCCTTGGGAAGCTGTGCACCGATGCCTGCGCCTAGTCCACCTTTCCAAGCAGTTTTAACCTTGTTTGTGCATGCTGCCAATGTAAGCACACGGTGGCGAGTTCCCGAACTTAATTGTCAGATTTTGGGGACAACGACAGCTCTGATGGCCAGTCCAGAAAAAGAGTTCCAAAACTGCTTTAAAGGGTGGACCAGGCGCTGGCATCGGTGCACAGCTTCCCAAGGGGAGTCCTTGGAAGGTGACCGTAGTGATACTCAGCAATGAGGCAGGCAGCACGTTTTCTAGGATGAGTTCGCAGAATTAATTGTCTGTCCTCGTAGTTGTAGGAATTGTGTAGCTGGAGAACCAGAAGAAGGGAAGCCAAGGTAACCAGCAAGCACTGGGGGCATGGTGGGACGAAGGTGACCCTGTAAAGTTGTTAGGAACTCCTGGGCACACTCCCAGTTTTGGGTACATGGCTCTGACCCAATGAGCATACACAGACTGTGGGGACTGAACTTGAATAGACCACCATACAAACCCCAGACTGTCACTGGGTGGGTGGAGCACAGGTGGGATAGAGTCGCCCTATCAGAGTGCATACTTCAAAGGCTCTGGAAACTCAGCGGACTGGAACCACAGCTCACAGAAGGCTGGTTGGAACTTGGGTGTGGAACCCATCTGGGCCACCTTCTTACTATAATAAAACAAAAATACCAGCATTTTCCAGAGTGGTCAGAAGAGACCCAGAGTCTCAAAACAATATTCAAAATGTCTAGAATTACTTGGCATATGAAAAGGGAAGAAAATCTCAACTCGCATGGGAAAAGCCAGTGAACAGACACCAATGCCAAGAGAACACAGGTGTTGGATTATCCAGCAAAGTCTTTAAAACAGACCTTAAAAAATATTCCAACAAGTGAGGACAAACACTCTTGAAATGGAAGGATGAGTGAACTTCAAGCTAGATCAATAGAAATTATCGAGTCTGAATAATCCTGAGAAAAAAGAGGGAAGAAAAAACCAAAACAAAACCGAGTAGAGCCTGAGGGACACGTGAGACAACACTGAAAAGTCCCACATGTGTGTTACTGGAGTTTCAGAAGGAGAGGAAGAAAATGTGATGGGAAAAAGTGTATACGAATAAATAATGGCTGAAAGAGTCCCAAGTCTGGCAAAAGACAAACTTACAGAATCAGGGGGAGGGGTCTCAGTGAACCCCAGACAGGATGAAGACACAGAAGTCCATGCCCAGACATATCACAATTGCTGAAAATAAAGACAAGAATCCCTTAGAAGCAGCTACAGAAAGCATATTGCTTGTCGGGGAACAATAATTCAAATGACTGTGATTTTGTCATCAGAAACCGTGGAGGCCACAAGGAAGTGAAACAGCGTTTTTATAAGTGCTGAAAGAAGGGAACCGTCAGCCTCAACTTCGGAATCTAGCAAAAACACCTTTGAGGATTGAAAGTGAAATAAAGAGTATTTTCAGATGCAGGAAGACTAAGAGAATCTGTTGCCAGCAGGTCTAAAAGAATTGCCAAAGGAAGTTTTTCAGACAGTAGGGACATTATACTAGAGGGAAACTTGAAACATTAGGAAGCAAGAGGAAAAGAAATGGTAAATGTCTAGATAAATACAGTAGAGCATTGTTTCCTGAATGAGTTCTTTAAGTTTGGTTGAGAGAAAAAAATTAGAATGTTACCTGGGGTTTCCGGTGTGTGTACCTGTAATATACGAGACAAAATATAAAGGGAGAGGGGAGACGGTGGAGAAGTTCCTACATCTCACCTCAAGCGGTAATACACTGATTCTAGATAGATTGTGAAACATTAAATATATAGTCTAATCCTGAGATCACCCCTAAACTATACAAAGAAAGCCAAAAACCCAATAAATTAAAATGGAACTCTAAAAAACTGAAATCAAGGCAAGAAAGAGGAAATAGAGGAAGGAAAAACAGAAAACACATAAGATAGCAGGTCTAAACTGAAGCATCAATAATTACATTAACGTAAATCAGTGGTTCTCAGCCTTCCTAATGCCGTGACCCTTTAATACAGTTCCTCATGGTGTGGTGACCCCCATAAAATTATTGTCGTTGCTACTTCATAACTGTCATGTTGCTGCTGTTATGAATCATCATGTAAATATCTGATATGTGTTTTCCGATGGTCTTAGGCGACCCCTGTGAAAGGGTCATTCGACCCCCAAAGGGGTCGCAACCCACAGGTTGAGAACCGCTGGCGTAAGTGGTCTGAACACACCAATTGTGCGTCTGAATACCTAATGCTGATAGATTATCCGAATGGGTTGTACAGATGTCACCCCAATAAGCCTAACAATAAAAATAAATTTAAAAATTAAAAAAAAAATAATGGGTTGAAAGAAAATGACCCAAGTATATTGCTGTCTGAAAGAAATTTCCTTTAAATGTAAAATGTGTGGGTTAAGATTAAAGGATGGAAAAACTATACCATGAAAATACTAATCAAAATGAAGATGGAATAACTACATTCGCATCAGAAAAAGTAGACTCCAGAGCAACCAAAATTACCTGGGGTAAGGTGGGACATTACCTAAGGAGCGCGTAATGGTTCTAAATGTGTCTGTACCTAAAATGTATGCATCTCATTACACCTGCAAAATGCATGATGCAAAAAAACGGCAGCCCTGAGACAGGCAGGCAGGTCCACACTTAGGTCAGAGTGCTAGCACTCCTCTCTAGATGGTAACTGATAGGGCTATCAGTCGGGGCAGAACCGACCGTCAGCCAGCTGAACCAGTTGACATTTAGAAAGCACGTGTTCTTTGCAGGCACGCACAGAGCGTTCACCATGATGGACCGAACCTGAGTTGTAAAAGAACCCATGAATGTGAAAGCGTTAAAATTATGCAAAACTTGTTCTCTAACCAGAGCGGAATTACACTAGCAAACAGTGACAAAGATAAAAAGAACATCTTCCCAAACTTGGAAGTTAAGCAAGGAACATACCTCTAGATAAACCACAGGACAACGAGGAAGACGCAGGGAAAATTAGATGTTCCCAACTGAACAAAAACACAACCGATCAAAATTTGTGAGAGGCAGTAAGTACTTAGAGGGAAATTTATAGCATTAAAAAACTCACGTTAGTAAAGAAAAATGTTCTCAAATCAGTAATCTAACTTTCTACCCAAAGAAATCATAAAAGGAGCAAATACTCTAACAACTTCAAACTGTATCATTGGATAAACAAATACTGGAACGTGCAGATTAGCCCGCTAGCATCCTGCATTCTCTCCGTGGGGTGGAGTGGCTCTGAGGCTGGCACAGCGGATGCAGCAGTTCACCGCGCTGGCAGCCTGGAAGGGCTCGGACTTTGGGATCGGGGAGCCTCGAGGCTGTGAGGGTCAAGTCAGATGAGTGTGGGTGCTCCTGGAGCAGCAGGTGGTGTCCAGCGGGGGCTCAGTAAGGGTTGGTGGCTTCTCATGCTGGTCACCCTTCATGGCTACCCCTTCACTCTTGTGGGTGGATGGAGTTTAAAAAAACAAACCAAAAAAAAGGGCTGCAGGCCCATCCAGAGGGGTTCGGAATGGCCGTTGGTACCAATCAGTCTTGGGTTCCATCCGAAATGGCTTAAACATTGTTTTGTTTTTTCCCCAGTTATAAAAAATAGTGCTTGCAGGAGTACCTGTGAACAGCCAAGTGAGAGAGGTGGGCGGAGTCCAACAGGAAAGCCCTCTTCACCTTGAGACTCCACAGCCCCTTCCTGGTTGGAGTCTCAGACAAGTGTAGTGCCCACCCACCCACCTAGGCCCTTCCCTGAGCCAGATTACATACCTATAAATCCCACCCACCGAAATGTGTTTTATGTACAGAGTCGTGGGCCATGCACACGCTCTCTGGTAGGGACGTGCTGGGCACACAGCTGGAAGTCTCCGTAGTGCCCGTGATGATTCGTAGAGGACGGCCTGTGCATGGTCTGGCAGACCTGGGGCTGGGGCCACAGTGGCTGTCTGTTGTGTAACCTGAACCCAGCAAGGTGCATTTTGTGGAACTGGCTGAATGGAGGCGGGTTCCTGGGAAGACCCAGCGCGCTGAGGCCGTTGGGAGCTTTCAGATGTGTTAGACCGCCCCCCCCCCCCCCCCCCCCCCCCCCCCGGGCAGGTCAGTGTGTTTTTGTGAAAACAGCGACAGCCAAAGAAAACTGCCCTTTCACACTGATCTAATTCCCAATACGAGACTGTGAGATTTTGAAGCATTTTATAATCTCTTAAACTGTGGGAGCAGCAGGGGAGCGCTTCCTGGAGCCTCTTCCAGAGGTGGGTGGGCAGGGCAGCTCGCCTGGCCTCACACTGCCAGTAGTTCAGGGCCTGGCACATGGGGGGCACTCCTGGGGAGGCAGAGTCACCAAGCGTAGGGGTGGAAACGTTTGCCCTCTTTCCTTCCAAGTTCCTCGACTGCTCGGGTAATTAAGCAGACCTAAGACAGATTAGCAGGAGGACAGCATTTAATGTCGTGCGTACAGGAGCCCCATAAAAATATGAGACTCAAAGAAATGACCAGAGCAGGAAGCTTTTCTATCTTCTAGACAGAGAGACAGCACATTTGTGAAGAGCTGACAAGACACAAAGGGATTTGGGCTAGGAGTAGTAAATGAGTGACACGGTAACAAGGTTGGCTTATCCAGCCTTCTTGGCCCTGAAGTCCCTCTGAGACAGGCAGTGGTCTGTGGCAGGCGTGGCTGTGTCGGCCTGTCTGCTAGGATGCCACATCGAACACGGGAACCCGCTTCCCTCCTTGACCTCCAGGAGTCGAGACAAGGGTGTGGTAGATGAATCAGATGGAGCAGATCCGTCCCGTGTGCTGGTGGAGAGCAGGGGCTGACAGCTTCAGGAGGAAGAATTCTTTACAGGTGGGGTGGGGTGGGTGTCAAATCTAATGCCAGGTTGAGGTGGAGAGAGGCTGTTAACTTCTGATTTGTGTTTCCAGTTTCAAGATTTAGTGAAAGTCAACCTGTCGTCACGTGGTCTAGTGTATAGTTAAAGCTTTGTAAACCAAGCTTGTCCAACCCGTGCCCCGTGGGCTGCATGCCGCCCAGCATGGCTTTGAATGTGGCCTAACACAAATTCATAAACGTTCTTAAAACGTGAGATTTGTTGGTGTGTGGATTTCTTTTTTTTTTCTTTTTAGCTCATCAGCTATCGTTAGTGTATTTTATGTGTGGCCCAAGACACTTCTTCCAGTGTGGCCCAGGGAAGCCAGACGGTTGGTACCCCTGTAAACGACATTTGGTATGTGATAAAGGGTACTAAAATATACGGTGGAATGGAAACTTGTTCAAGTAACTTGCAGGTTACGGCCTGCCGGAAGAGATAAGCAGTGTGTTTGGGTAAGCGTATCTGCGTGCCTCTTTAACATGCTGACGTGCTTCTCAGCTCAGGTTGGCTGACCTCTCAAGTGTGTGTGGTGCTGGGTAATGGGGGGAGGTGCAGAGAGGCTGAGAACCACGCCTCTCCTGTGAGAACAGCGTCACAGCATTAGCTTCACCAGTAACCCCTCAGGCTGGGCCTGCTGCTTCCTGGGGCCCTTGGAAACCTGGGAGGTTTCTCTCCGTCGCAGGCTGGGGCACCGGATAGTGTGACTGCTGGTCTGAGCGACGCAGGGCAAGTGACCTTACTCATCTTTATTCCGAGGGCCAGACGCACCCTAAGTGCTGGCTGGAGGGGTGGATGGATGGATAGAAGGGACAGAGGACAAATGATTGATGCCACAAATGCTGAGTGTCCCTCTGTGCCGTGTTCTTAACAAAGTCTTCAGTGGTGAGAAGACCTCTGAAGTCCTTGCTCAGAGGTTTTACAGTCTCTTGAGGGAAAGAACTATTAATCACATAGTGAGGTAATTACACGTTGTGATTAAGTGCCGTGAGAAAATAGAACCTGGTGCCGGGACAGAGACGAACAGGGTGGGACTGCTGCTGTGTGACCGGTGCTTAGGACGAGAGCTGAGGGATTCGTCACCAGCCTTCTCCCCATCCTCTCCCTCTTATGAAGAAAAAGCTCAAACCTGCAGAAGGGTCCAAAGAATGATTTAGTGAGCACCCACATCAGCTCCACTTAGATGGAACGGGGGCTGACACTTCACCTCATTCATTGTATTTGGCCGCTTTCTGTTTTTTTAAAAACTAGAACCATTTGAAAGTACTTTGCCGAGAGCACGACGTGTCAGCATACAGGTCTTTGGAGTGAAGACCTTCTCCCACCAAACCAGGAAATGGCTAACACACCTGAGGAGATTCGCAGTCATTCCGTGGCAGCACCTGACCATGACTGTGTCCAGGCCACGTTCACCACGAGACCACGTTCTCCTTTCCCACGCTGCCCATCGATACTTGTCCCTTTGGCGCCTTAACGGAGAAGTCAGTCTCCCGGTCTTTCATGATGGGCACCTTTTTCATTTCATGACTGTGGGTCAGAGGTTCGCTTAACACATCGAGGAGATGACTAAGGTGGTCAAATCGATAACAAGGGTATTTGGGAAATTAGGTATTCACAGGCATAAAAACACAAAAGAATTACAGTCAGATTGCTTGGTTAGATTTAAACAAAAACTGATGGGGACAAGGAAGCAATCTTTGGGCAGGCAAATTAAAAATACTCTGGTATAAACGTCTGAGCGTTAACGTTCTCTTATACATGTAGAACTAATAAAATAATGACAATATTTTTAAAAATGGAAAGGGCTCTACCCCCTGGCTGTGCTTTTGTCTTATTTCCAAATTTTGAACACTTTTCCTTAACAGGCTCTCTGATCCTCCCAGCAAGAATCAGCCTCTCCGCTTTTATCCCATACTTTTAAAAGTGGCTTTGGTGAGGTATAATTATTAATACTGTACCATAAAATTCACTCATTGTACATGTTCACTGATTTTTTTTCATAGAAGTACGTGGTCATGCAGTTGTCATCGTGGTCCAGTTTTAGAATATTTTCGTCAAAAAAGCTCCCTCTTGCCTGTGTGCAGTGAATCTCCACTCCCACCTCCAGCTTCAGGCAAACACTACGTTGCTTTCTTGTTTTTTTCTTCTGCTTTTTAAAGAAATTCCATATAAATGTCATATAACTGGAACCGTGCCAATTGTCTTTTGTCTGGCCTCTTGCACTTAGCATAATGTTTTTGAGGTTCCTGAGCCTAGAAGCTAGTGTCAGTAGTGTGCTGCTTCTGGTGGGTGTGCCGGGGCTGTTCCTCCGTTCTCCGGCCCCCTTGGATTGTTTCTGGTGCTGGGCTAGGATGCGTGATGCTTCTGTGAATGTTTGCATGCCAGTCTCTGTGGCCGTGCATTTTATTTCTCTTGGGTGGGTTCCTAGGAGTGTGATAGGTGTACACTGGACTATTTAAGAAGATGCCAATCTCCTTTCCAAAATAACTACACCTACCAGTGACTTAGGAAAATTCCAGTTTTTCCACATACTTGCCATCACTTGTCATTGTTTGTCTCTTTGGTTGTAGCCTGGTGGACACTGCGGGCTTCATCTGAGTGAAGAAGTCTCTGGTGGTGGTTTGGTAATGCTGTTACCCCGAACACCAGCTGGGGATAGCCTGGTGCTAATGGTCCTGGGACTTGTGAATTTCCACCACAGAAGGAGAGCCTTGTGTAGTCTCAGGCCAAGCTTGTTTGGTGCTGGACACTGGGTCCCTGGGCAGACCAGAAGTGATTTGGACCCTATTCAGATTTTAAATACATGTCTTTTTAATTGAGTTATGACTTATAAACAGTGGGATGCTCTCATCTGAAGTATACTGTTTAATTTGTTTGGCTGGATGCATATCCAGACAGTGTTCCTGTCACGCCCAGACAGTGTCTGATGTCCCTTTCCAGTCAGTGTCCCAGAAGCAGTCATTAGTCAGATTGCTATCAGCATGTATTTTTGTCAGTACCCTGACGTTTCGATTGAACCATCTTTTTTGCAGAAAACATGAACCACAGTAGAGTACAAAGGAGAGAATAAAAATTGCCCATAATCCCCCCACCACCCAGAGGTTGCGAGTGTTAATATTTTTATGTAGTCCCTTTTGGCAATGTATACATTTCTCATTTTTAAAAAGTCTTCCAGTGCAGAGCTTTGCTGTGTGTGTGTTGTTGGGGGTTTGCTGCTTCCTTTTGAGAATGTCCGTTTTCCAGTGTGATGTCTGTGCTGAGGATGCAGCACAACTTGATGAGTGTGAGCATTTAGGCCGCCGGGTTTGGGCTTTGTAACGGGGTGAACATCCTGCATCTAAACTCCCCCCTGCATCGCAGGTCCCATGTCCCCGAGGGAGCCGTGCCACCTTCCTTACCTGGCGGGCCGGTGAAGGCACCTGTCGGGACCTGGGGGAGCCAGGGTCGTCTTGCTTTGGCTCCCACCCTGGGTCCAGATGAGCCAGGCCTGATGTGCCGAAACGGAGCGCGTGGATCGGCTAGGCGGCCTCTGCGCGCGATTGAGCGTACTGGCGCCTCCGCCAGCGCAGCGCAGCGCCGGGAGCCGCCGCCCGAGGTCCCGCCGGAGCCGGCTCTGCTCGCTGGGGCATGGAGCTGCCAGCCGCGCTCCTCTGAGCCCCACGGCGTTCATGGTGAGTGGGGCCGGAGCCCCGACTGCGCCCCTCCAAGGGGCCTGCCCTCCTGTCACCGGCCCCGAGTCTCCTACGTGGGTGCGCCCGTGTGCATGTGTGTGTTACATTCATCTGTTCCAACGATCGGAAGCTTGCATGGGGCCGTGGGGATGCGCCTCCCTCCTCCCTGCCATGCTTTGTGCCTGCGATTCCATATAATTTAATAGGGTTCAGTTTTAATGGATGTAGTGAGAGATTGTACGAGAGAGCCAGCGCGTCCTTCCAGCCCCAGTTCTTGTCACCCAACATGCGATTGCATCCTGTTTTCAGATTCAGGTCAGTCCTGGCGGGGCATCCCTCTGAAGAGTCCGGGATGGCCTTGCCAGGGATCGTGGGGGAGGCCATTGTACGGAGATCAGCCCGTGCCCAGTTTGCTCTAGGTGGGGTTGAGGTGGTCAGATGGCACCAGCAGCCAGGCTTGTTAAAGCCCGCGGTTCAGTTTTAACACGTTTCCTTCACCAGAACACACATTCACTTTTGTGTTCTAGAGGCTGGGTAAGGACTGTGACAATTAGGAAACGTCTCCTGAGAGTTGATTTCCCAAATGCCAACGTTTCCCGTCACTTAGAGAATACTTCCTGGGAAAATACCCCATGTAAATAGGAAAAAAAAATCGAAGTATGAGGAGCCTCTCAGGGGGCCTTCTTAGTGTGAGCTCAAGCCTCAGTGGTCACGGGGCTGTCTTTGGAAGGCCGCTCATTTGTAAGACCTGTACAGGCCACTCTTCCCCACTAAAAATGCCCAAACCAAACAGGTCTCATCTCAGATTTCCCCCAGAAGTGCTTGTTCCAAATGGCAAGGTGTGAAACCAGCTACAGTGTTCACCCTGATTCAGTCTTCACCAGAGCCCTATCGTTAAGTACCCTCTAATGGCAACTACTGTGAGAAGCAGTTTTGTAGTAATACAATGCCAGTAATCCTCCCTGTCATGGTCTGGGCACCTGCTGTGGCTACGTGTCTTACGTTAATTCATTCTCATTTAATAGACTAGGAAACGGGCTTGGAAATATGAAGGAATATGCTCAAGGTCACCCGGTGACAGTTCAGACCCAGGCCTGCTGCTGCCCCTGTGCCTCCCCTGCAGGCTGCCTGGGTCCTCAGCCTGTGCACACGTGGGTGCTGTGCGGTCACTCCTGTCGGTTCATGTCCGTCTTTTAATGACACGCCGTGCTTTATTCCAGACGTACCCCCCCAATCCTCAGTGGTTATTTTTCAAGGCTCATCTTGAAAATAGTATACAGTTGAGTCCAAGTCATAAGCACGGTTTTGACTGATGACCCTGTCTCCTTCTGGCTAACGTCGCTTCCCAGGAAGCCAGAGGGCTTCTGCTGGCCCGATTGTTAGCATGGTTGGCTGCCTTTACTGCACTCTCCAGTTCTGTAAGTAGCGTTGATGACAGATGACCCCTTTGTCCTCTTACCAGGAATCCATTCTTTTCATTGTTTGAAAATCATGGTCTTGTCTTCGTTCTCTTACACAAAACGTCTGTTGAAGTAGGTTTTTCTTTTTTAACTGGCAAATTATACACGTAATTCAGGCATCTAATGTCATTTTCCTTGCCTTTAGCGCTGCTCAGATGGAGGTAGACCATCATATGCATGTGACAGGCTCACCCGTCCTCATAGTTTACTTTCTGACTCTGCCCCAGGTCCGCTTGTCCCCTCCCCTTCCTGCCCCCCCACCCCCCACCCCTGCTTGTCCCACCAGCTCTAGAGAGCTTATTGTTGAGACCTTGAAATCTAGAGCAAAACACCTTTGATTTGGCATCACTCCCCATGTATGGTGCTCACGGTAACCCCTGAATAAGTCTGTTTATGTGCATCTCTTGACCGCTGTGACCGCTGCTTGTGCTGTCAGGATACCGCTGCTCCTTCATGGCCCAGATCTCCCCTGTCCCATGTCCACCCAGATGGCACCCTTTATGAGACACTTGACTCAATCCCCCCCAGCCACAGGCGTCCTGTCCCCCGGGCTCCTGCAGCACGTGACTCATGCTCCCACGGCATCTTTCGTGACCCACCCTGGTTTCGTAGCCTCCACTGGCATCTTCCTTGCCCCTACTAGCATGAGCCCATCGGGGCTGGGATCGGCCGTCTCCGGGAAGACTGGGCCCCATGGTCCCTTCACAGATGAGGCCCTTCCCCTCTCCCTCCTGCCTGCTGTCTTTGCGCTCGTGGCCCCACTGTGGAGCTGAGGTCCTCCGTGTTTTCCCTGGCTTACCGCATTCTTCCTGGCCCTGTGCTGGGTCATCAGACCACACCCCACACTTAGCCCCTGGCTAGGCACAGCTTGATGTTTGCTACTGGCTCAGTGGTGTTGGGCTTGTCTTCCCAACAGGAGGCAAGATGGACTGTTCCGGGCAGGGACTTGGACCTACTATGCTGCTAGATGAGTGGCCTGCAGACTTGTTTGACATGATACCCTCCACTGCTGCTGGACACTTGAAGACTCAGCACACAGATAAAACTCAACATAGAACTGAAACAAACTGACCATGTGCACTCTGATATTTTTAACTTTTTTTTTTTTTTTAATGCTGACATGACCACCTAAACTAACTTGCCACTAGAACTTTCAAGAACCCTGTTCTAAATTCCTTCTCAGCTTACACAGGGCTTAGGAGGCACTTGCAGTCTCCAGCTTGAATGGGTGATTTATATGGATGCGCCTGCAGGGCTGTGGATGAGCACTACAGTGAGCGGCATTGTCTCTTGGTTTAAACCAAGAAACTTCAAAACTTGATCCCATTAGGGTTTCGAGAAGAGAAGAAACTTTGGATGAGGCTGGGACTGTCCTGACGTTTGGCACGCAGAAGGCGCGCCTGCTTCCCTGGGCAGCCATTCAGTCTGTCACCTCATCGTCCCAGGAGTTCTCACAGTTGCTGTCATTTTATAGATGAGTCGGAAACGAGATGATTTGCCCAAGGTCACAGTCCGGACTTTGACCTAAGTCTTGTTGCTTCCACGGCCCAGCTCTTGCCACATCACAGGCTGACCCCAAGGTTGATAATTCTCAGTTGGAAGTGATTTTCCAGAGAGTTCTCAGCCACTGCCCCGCCCCACCCTCCCCGACCCCCAGAAGACCCTTAGAGTTCACAATTCTCTTGTTTTTAAAGTAGGTTTGTCTGGTCTGGAAAATGCGCTCACTGTTGACACCTCTCGGTCGCCATGGGGGAACTAGACTCGGAGCAGGACCTGTCACAATTTCCAGTGCCGTCTGTGTCCTGGAATGCTCTGGAGAATTTGGAAAAGGCTTTCCCTAGGGTGTCAAGTAGGGACAGGACAGGCAGGCCTCCTCTGTTTCTTTTCTTTTTAGTCATGCAACGCTCTGTGTGATTAAAACAGAAGCACTTACCCCACATCTGCACTGAGCTCAGTAGTACAGGTTTCTGTCATAGTCGAAAAGCTTTATTTAGACTGAATGCGAATGAGTAAACGACGTCCGGGTCATGTCTGTGAGTACCTCTGGTGAGAAATGGGAGCTTGCAGGTGACATGGACCTCTCCGGGCCTCCACCTTCTCATCCGTGACATGGGGGCGATTGCTCCCTCAGAGGGCTAGTGCGGAGGGGACACTCACCAAACTCGGGGTGCAGAAAGCCCTTGCTGAGTGTCGGGCTCACGACCCCAGTGGTATGGCTCTTCCTGTTAGCGATAGAGCTTGTGGGTGCTCACTGGAGAGAGCTGGATTTTGGGGGTCATGAATCCAGGTCTTTGAGTCATTTTACTCCTCGTTTTCATACCTGTGCTGTTTGCAGACTTTGTGGGGCTCCTTGACTTTTGTTTGGCCCCAGAGCATTCTCCTGCTCTTTACAGGGGTGGCAGGTCCTAGGAGGAGCAGCAGGGCGGCGCCCAGCAAGCAGGGGCCGTGCTCGGGGCTGCACAGGCCTCTCTCCACTCCCCAGCGCTCTTGGTTAGGTCCTGGTTCCCTTTCTGCAGGTGTGGGAATGAGGCTTAGGGATCCCAGGGTCTTTGGAGGAGGTCACAGCTGCTTCTTGGTGTATCTGAATTTGCTCCCTGACCTTTCTGGCTCCAGAGGCCACATGTAACCCGTGGGCGACTCTGCCTGTTCCCTCTATAACGAGCTCACACCTGTGAGTTGGCATATACTCACGGAGGAGGCCGGGCCTGCTCAGCGTGGCAGGGTGGTGCATCCTGCAGGCCCAGCCCCTCCCTGGCTGTGGAGTTGAGGGCGGCTCACTTTACCTTGAACCTCAGTTTACCATATGCCTCTGTAAAATGGGGTGACACTTGCCGCAGAGCCTCTTATGGACGTAAAGTGAGATAGTGTGTGTAAAGGCACAAAAGCAAATGGAAACGGGTGTCCAGATTCTGGGCCGTCGGACTTTGGGGCTCCCGTCTTTGGCAAGTAGTTCACTAGATGAGGCTGAGCGGCCGAGGAGCTCCTCACAGGGCGTTCATCGCTAATTCTCGTTGACGGTGCAGCATGCCTCCGACTCTCTCTCAACACACAGCTCTGGTAGGTTCCCCGTAAAGTTCACGATGGTGCTGTCCAGCGCTGGCTTTGACCGTTCCTGGTGGCTGGGGCCATGCTGAGTTGCATTGGGGCACGCGGAGGTGCTTGGACGTTTAAATCGATGGAAAAGGGAGTCCGTTTTCTCAGAGTCTGGTCAGTGGAGGCCCCTTTTAGTGTTGTGGCGGAACCACGTCCGGTCGGTGTTAAGACCTCTCACCTGGACGTGCAGAGGCACAGACCCCGCTGTGCCCGCCTGCCCCTGGGTGCCTGCCCGTGTGCCGGCCCGGGTGTTTTGAGATCCCGTCTCCTTTGCGCCGTTAGAAACCTCTGCGGCTTTGCTGGCTGAGAGTAAGTGCTTGCAAATTTTTTTTTTACCAGTTACGCCCCTCTTGGCAGCTGATGTCAATAAAATTCATTTTGCAATTAATCACTCACGAATCTGCTTCTATTATTATCTGGAATGGTTATTTGAACATTAGGTTAACTACTTATTTGTGTGTCCTGTCGGCCCAGCCACAGCGTCTTCTGTTAATAACGGGAGGGTCCCGAGAGCCTTGACTGTGCTGGCAACGAGCAAATGTTGTCTTTTATTTTAATTTGCAGAGGGCTGAGGGTGCACACGCACTCACACACCCAGTTTCAGAAGCTGGACTCCTGGGTGCCGACTCGCTTGGCTCTCCTGAACTCCCCGGGGGGTTGTGTGGAGCGTGGGTCACCAGGCGCGACTGAGCTTTCGTGGCTGCAGTCCAGGGGACACATCAGTGACTCGGTGGTATGGAGGCTGCCCTTAGGTTTCCAGGATATGGCATAGTTACTCACGTGGCACCTTGCAGTCATGGCTTTATGCAAAGGTCTTAAAGATTTCTTTTTTGATGTTTCTGGTTTAAGAAAATGAAACAGATTTAACTATCTTTCTGCAAAAGATGTTTAACCTGTTCCTCAGAAATTTTGGGAAAGCTTTAAGGGGCTAACAAAAACATACTGGATTAGAAGTTTAGGGTGGGGGATGGGTGTGTGAGATGCAGCCAGGGGACCAGGTAGGGCTGGGATTGGCTGTTGATCTGCCTCAGAGTGTCCCCCAGTGGCCACTGCAATAGTCAATTACAATGAACAGTATTCAGAAACCGTGCCCCTAACGCAGGAAAAGCAGAGGAGACCTGCGATGGTGTTTGAGGGCCCTTAGACAGGGGCAGCTGGGCTGAGAGCTTTAGTAGCATCCCCACCGGTGAGGGCCGTCCTCATCACCATAAAGGACGTCGTAAGAGTAAAACTTCCCTGCACATCGGTGTCGGCCAGGCCCACAGTTACCCTTGTTTCCTTTGTCCTAGGAATATGAAGACAAGGCTGCACGACCGAGCAGGCCCCCCTCTCCGAAGCAGAATGTGAGGAAGAATCTTGAGTTTGAGCCGCTCTCCACCACCGCACTCATCCTGGAGGACAGGCCCGCGTGAGTCCTGAGGAGTCTGGAGGGTGTTTGCTGCAGGAGATAAGTACAGCTGGCACCCAGCTTTTCCTTAGAAAAGCTCTGGGGTCACGAGAGGGAAGACGGCGAGCCAGCCGTGTAGCGCTCGTTAAAAATGTTGAGTGCCTCTTTGTTCGCTTCATTAATTAGCATGTTCTCGAATGATAGTGAATGACTAACTTGGAAAACTGTCCTTTATCATAGAAGTTTTGCCCGGGATTTTCCATTCGGGTGATTTTTCATTTTAATTTAAAAACACTTAATAGCCATTGAAAGGCCAGGCTGGCTTGCACCTGCAGGACAGCACCAGAAGTGTGTCCGAGGTGGGCTGGGGGAGGCGGCCAGCATCACAGAGCGAGGCCTGGACTGGCCTGCTGGGTCCGTTGGGGTCTGCAGGACACAGCAGAGCTTAGCACGGCCCTCCTCTGCTGTCCCTGTGCTTGCCTAGGAGGTCAGCTTTGACGACTGGTGTACGGGTTGTGTTTGGAGACCTCCGTGGTGCCAGGCCACACTTACCTCTAAGAGAGTTCCTAACGGGCCTGCCAACCCTGACATTGAAACTTGGTGAAATCCAAAGAAGAAACGTGCCTTTCGCTTTTAATTCATGGTCCTTGGAAATTGTGGGCGTGTGGGTAGATGGGGAGAGAACCCCCAAGGTGGAGGATTGAGAAGGTAGTTCCAGGCCTGGTCAAAGCCGCTCCCCTGGGAGGACTGGACCTTGTCACGCTCTCTGACGGGTGAACTGCGTGAAATTGTGCCGCATTCTCCTGCAGCAAATGGCAGCGGCTCAGGACACCCCCGGGAGGGTGGGCTGTGCTATGTGAGGCGTACAGGCAGCCGGACCTGCACCCCGCCCCCGCCAGGTGTCCAGGGTGCCAGCACAGTCAACAGCACATTAGGAAAGCCAGCACGTGTGTGAGTTCTTCAGCAGGATTTGAAGTCGCACACTGCGTCAGATGCTTAGAACTGTGGTGTGTGTACATTTGCGTGTACGAAAAAGCAAAGCATGTCTTGTCACCAGGCTACTGTGAAACTTGCACACTTAAAAAACTGGACAGGAAATGTATGCGTACGCATATGGAATACGTGCCTCAGCGTACCCGCTTTCAAGGCTAACTGTCTGTGATTTTATTGGTGTGTTGTGCACAAATCGCAG
Source organism: Lyroderma lyra (assembly GCA_004026885.1). Taxonomy (NCBI): domain Eukaryota; kingdom Metazoa; phylum Chordata; class Mammalia; order Chiroptera; family Megadermatidae; genus Lyroderma; species Lyroderma lyra. The sequence continues at coordinate 52,827 of PVJL010007010.1, forward strand.
TTTCTTTGGAGATGGGGGTGAAAAAACACAGAAAGATGAAATGTTTATCCCTTTGGAATTATGGGTAATTGTCATTTTCTTTTTTATACTAATCTTTCTACTTCAGGTTTTTTTACAATGAGCTTATTTTGTAAGAAAATATTTTTTTGTGTGCGAAACAGGTGTCTTTGTCATCTTAACATATTTAGTTTTTGGACTTGGAGGTTTTCAGTTTTTTAGTAAGTAAGGCTTCAAGCTTTGTTTCTCAAAGAATTTTATTTGATACTTATAACGGTGAAATATCGTTTATTTTCTATCAAGAAACCTCCCCGCGAAGCCAGCTGACGAAGCTCAGAAGCACCGACAGCAGTATGAAGAGATGGTGGTTCAGGCCAAGAAACGAGGTAAGGGGAGGCCCACGGGGTGGGGGACGGAAGGCAGCACAAGGTTTTGTGTCTTTCGCGGCATTTTCTTTCCGCCACCTGGAGCCCTAGACCCTGAACTTGGGCGGGTGCCTTAATATTTTGAAACGTATAATGCTCCACCCAAAACGCGTGCTGTTTGCCCTGAGGGCGGAAGCAGGGCTGCGTGGGCTGAGCATCCAGGGCTGGAGAAGGCCTGGGCCGGTCGTGCCGGGCGGTCTCCTCTTCCAGGCTCAGTCCCTGTCCGCTAAAGGATGTGATGGAGTCAGATGCACTCCCTTGCAGCACCTAAACCTCCACGGTTGTCAGATGCTTGAAGAGTGTAAGTAATAAACCGAAGGTGGTCCGCAGTTCGGTGGGGTGTATTCAGCCTTGACGAGGAGGGCCATTCCGACACCAACTGCAACATGGATGGACCTCGGGGACATTACGCTGAATGACAGAAGCCAGCCACAGCAGGACAGATAGCGTGCGGTCCCCTTTCTCTGGGATCCTCTGAGTAGTTGGGCATCGAGACGGAGAGTACAATGGGGTGGTGGTCCGGCTAGACGGGGGGCACGGCGGGGGAGTTGCTGTGTCATGGGGATAGTTTCAGTTTATGAAGATGGAAAGATTCTGGAGACGGCGGTGGCGATGGCTGTGCAACAGTGTGGATTCTCAGTGCCACTGGATGTACACATAAAGTGATCACAGTGGTGAATTTTATGTTACGTGTATTTTGTCACACTAAAAAAATGCAGAATTAAATGTAAATGAAATGTGTGGCACGTCTCGGAGTTGCTGTCTGTACGCTCAGAGCCGTGCTTGCGCTGTGAGAAGGGTGGCTGGAGGTCCCCCTGGGAAGGGCCTGGGCGAGGGGCCCACCAGGGACTTCTGCTGTTCGGTCGTGTTCTGTTCTTTGAGGGGGTAGTTTCATGGGTCTTTCTATTTCGTGGTAATTTGATGTGTTTTATGTGTGTGCCTTTCTGCGCGTATGTTCGACTTCAAAGCTTACTGAAAGGCGGCCAAGGCCTGAGTGTGCTGAACTCCACACGGCCCGGAGTGAGTCTCGGGAGGGGATGTGCCACTGTCCCTCCAACGCCATGCTCCTGGACTTGGAACAGCGTGACTCTGAGAACGTGCGCCGCGCCGGAGCATGGTGGCATCAGCTGGCGGGTGTTTTCTGTTCTTCTCAATTTTTTAATTGTGACTTCCAGAGCTGAAGGAAGCCCAGCGGAGGAAGAAGCAGCTGGAAGAAAGATGCAGACTAGAGGAGAGCATTGGCAACGCGGTCCTGACTTGGAACAACGAGATTTTGCCCAACTGGGAGACAATGTAAGCTCTGAGGGTGGGCACCGCCCGGCTGGAAACCAGTGTTCCCCGGGACCTGTAGGAGCAGCTGCATTGATCGTAGCTCGCATCATGGCCTTTGATGAAATGACCAGTAGGTTTAGGTGACACCGCGTCTCCCTTCCCCCTGCCTGCTGCAGGCCACATTCCTTACCTGGTCCCCGTGACAGCCCCCCCCCCCCCCCCCCCCCCCCCCCCCCCCCCCCCCCCCCCCCCCCCCCCCCCCCCCCCCCCCCCCCCCCCCCCCCCCCCCCCCCCCCCCCCCGCCTGCTTCCAGTTCACCTTCTGCTCAGCAGCCAGAGGCATCTGCTAAACCCAAGTCTGGGTCAGCTGCCTGCTTGAACTCTCAGGAACTGTCAGTGACCCCGTCAAACTGGAATTCCTTCCTTTCCCTGTACTTGACCTGCCCCTCCTTCTGGATGGAGCCCTCTCGTTAGGGGGCCGCAGGGCCTTTGCATGTTCCGGTCGCTCTGCTGGAGCGCTCTTGCCTGGCATCTCTCACCCAGCTAACGTGTTGTTTGTTGGAGCTCAGTGTCCCTCGGGGAAGACCTTCCTGCCCGGGTGACTGCAGAAGGCTCCCCTGGGTTCACGCCTCCGGTCATCCTGTGTGACAACAGGGCCCGGGTCTTTCTTGATGACACCCCCTGTGGCCAGCACCAGCCGGGTCTGGCAGCTGCTGTCGTCCTCACATCTGCGGGACAGCCTTCGCTCTTTCCTTGCTGCCTGGGGTGGGTTGGGGCAGTGTGTGGACAGCTGTCCCGGGACTGTGCACGGAGGCTGGGGCCTCCTTTTGGGCCTGTCCCCATTCTCAGGAACTGCCAGGGAGCTGGGGTGCCAGGTTCCCTTCTGCTCTTGTCCCTTTTAACCTGAATCATGTGTCAGGATGTTGGGGACTCATTCTGGGCACTTACTTGAATGTCACTCACACTCATTACATGGGGTTAGACAATCCTGTTGAAGATGTCCACTAGGGCAACAAGTTATTCCCAGAGCCCGATTTTCTGGGCAGTGTCTTTAATAGGCCGGACATAGGCAGGAAACACTGTTTCTGAAATGGGACCCAGTAACAAGAGTTGGGGTCCTCGGGGCCCTTGGGCCGCCTCCCTGGTGGCTGCAGAGCCCGGCCCTGGTGCATCCCCCACTGCCGATGTAGTCCAGGTGCACCAGCCAGGTGCCAGGCGCCTGCTGGGTATCTCTGTGCTTTCCCCACGGAATCTCATGATGGCCCTTTGTGGGGGTGGGGGTGGGGGGCTTCCATCTTCTGGATGTTAGAGAGGATCGTGCTGGCTCAGAGGGGGATTGCTCCAGCTTCCACAGGAGTGGACCTGGGCCTGCAGCCTTAGCCCGCTCTCCCCACTGTGCTGCTTGGGATCTTAGGCACCTTCGTCCCAGTCTGCTGGCACTGTCCTTGTGAGCAGCAGACCTCAGCTCCTTGGTGCCCTCCAGTGTGTTTTGTGTTAGGGTTCTCCCTGCCATGGACTTTGGCAGCTCCCCCAGTTGCTGCACCCATGTGCAGGCAGGTGGCTGCTCTGCCCTACACCCCCGACTCTGCAGCGGTGCCTCTGGGCACCCCCCACACCGTGTCCAGCTCGCCACAGTTCCTGGAGTACAAAGTTCTTTCTTGTCACTGTGCTTCCTGCACGGAAGGTCCTTCCTGTCCTTCATTTGCTTAAAGTACTGCTGGTTCCCGAAGATTCAGTTCCAGAGCTGTGCCCTGGGCCCCTCTGCTGTGAGGTGCCCCCTCCTGCTCGGGCAGTACCCTTTCGGACCTGGTCTCAGGAACGCTGGGCTTGGAGCTCCCCGAGGGCAGGGGCTGTGACATGCAGCTATGTGCTCCCCGCTCCTGAGGTTGGGGGCTGGCACACCAGCAGGTGGATAGTTCACTGAGGACACGCTCGTGAACTCATGCTTCCTTTTTTGTCCAGGTGGTGCTCTAGGAAAGTTCGAGATTTATGGTGGCAGGGAATCCCTCCCAGTGTGAGAGGCAAAGTCTGGGGCTTAGCCATTGGCAACGAGTTAAACATCACCCACGGTGAGTGGCTTGCGCGCCCCTGGGCTCAGTCCATCCCCTGGGCCCTGTGGCTTCCCCGGTCCCATCTGCCCTGTTAGGAAGAAAGGCGCCCACTGCCATGAAGCTGTTGTCTTTTGAGAGGCCAGGGGACTGCCTTCCAGGAGGCCTGGGTTCACTCCCAGGTACGTCGGGCACTTGGTGGTTCAGAAAAGACACCTGCCTCCTTCCCGATACCTGTGATGGTTCCTGAAGATCCGCTGTAGCCCGTAGGGCTGTGACGCCATCGCCGTGGCACCAGTGGGTGGAGTCAGGTTAGGCTCTCTTCTCAGAGCCCTGTAGAAAGCGGGGTGGTCGGGACAGGAAAGTGGAAGGGAGGTGGGGTACCTTTCTGTGGAGGCAGGTATTGTATTGGGGGTGCCGTTGGTTGTGGCATGTTTTCCCCAGGCATCTCATCTATAAGCACCTGAGACGGACAACATACGACGTTCAGACTGGGCACGAGAGGTCCTAGTGGTTTAAGTCCAGGAGGGGCGGTGACTCTCAGGCCGTGTGCGTCCCTCGCCCGCCACACGCACGCATGCACGCACGCATGCACGCACACACACACTCGCTCCCACTTTGCGCCCACCGTCGCACTCAGACTCGCCACTCGGTGCTCAGTTCCTGCTATGCGTCACTTTGTGGTTTCTTCTCCCTGTTCGCCGTCTAAGCTGCAGGGGACAGGGGGCTCCTTCCTCGTTGCCTTTATGTCACTCACACCCAAGAGTGTGGCTGTGGCTTGGTGGGGGCAGTGTTTCCTCTGCGGATGGCCTTTGGGTTTAAGACAGATTGGTTTGCACCTTCTCTGTGTAGCTGGGGTACATGTTATTCTTCCTGTTTTATGTGTCACACTCTCGTCTGTCCCGATTGCAGCCTTGGCCACGCAGGGTGCTCCTCGGTCACGAGCGATGCCAGCGGGCTAGGTGGATGGCGACTGGTTTCTGTGGAGAGCGACCTCCTCAAAGCTCCAGTTGTGGCTCATCCACACCTGCCCCAAATCGAACATCCTTGTGTGAGAAGACGTATAACATTTGACTTGGGGAAATAACGTAGTTTTAAAAACGCATTCCTTCTGCAGGAGCCATTATTTCAGTCTTTGCTCTTGAAAATTTTCTAAACTATCAACAGCTCTGCCTAAGCCAGTTGATGTCATGCTGAGTAGTGTGTGTGTGTGTGTGTGTGTGTGTGTGTGATTTTTGCTTCTCACTGATGCCTGGGTCAGTTTTATTTTAAATTAAAATCTTACACAGACCGAATCATAGTAGATTGGGCTGAACAGCTAATTCATCAATCACATGTCTTGAAAGTTTGTCTGGATCCTGATATTGGCTCCTTTTATTTAAACGGTGTCTTTCTTGTACGGTTAGCTGCCCAACGTCAGTTGCTGCTCTAGAGTCGGCGCTGGGGAAGCTGGGGCCTCCTCCGTCACGCTCTCCGCTCTGTCACCATGCCCAGCACAGCTCTCTGCCCACGGCAGGCCTGCAGGAAGTATTTGCTGAGGGAATGAATGAATGCCACTGTATTGGGTCCTCCTTAATCTCCGTTTACTGCTACTGCAGCCACTATGGGAGCCCAGGTCATCGTGCAGTGCGGGCTGTGAGGTGTCACATTAGGTTCTTTACTTCCAGATCTTGGCAGTACATGTCGTTGACCCTGATGGAAGGTTAGGGATGGCCCGCCCCCTGGCTGGTGTGACGGAGCAGGGTTCTGGTGCTAGCCCCTCTGACTCTGAAGCCCGGGGTCCGATTTGGGAAGCCCCAGCTTTGGTGGTGGTTCAGGTGGAAGCTACTGGAAGTCTACCTGATGGTCCTACTGAGATTGCACTCGTAACTGTCATACCTCTTTTGGGAGGTGGTTCCCAGTGGTCAGGGGCCACCGTCCTTGTCCTCCATCGCCTCCCAAAGTGATCACAGCTAAGCCTGCCTCCAGGAGACTGAGGGGCAGAGGTCCCCCAAACCCTCCAGCCGCCAGCTCAGCATAAGTCCGCGTTTGAGTGAAGACGCGGGCTGCGTTGCGGGCATAACTTCGTGATGTAGTGTGACGTTAGGTTCGTCACTGCACCCTCTGCTGCCCTGGCCGACTAGCATAGAGGGTGAGTCAGGCCCTTCTCAAGACTGGAAAAAGGTCGTTAATCAAGCTTTTACGTGTTGGAGCACAGTTGTGTTGTTAGAATCTGACTTTTGTTTTAGCGACGTGCTGTGCGTTTCCCGGAAGGCAGATGTGCTCCGTTTTGTTTCCCAAAAGTAGTGATGGAGAAAACAAAGTGATAAAAATTCTCCGGGGAGTGGCAGTAGTCTTCATGATGGCTAGCGATCCTGGCCTTCGGGGGGCTGGGGAGCGTGCGGAGGGGATTTGGGGGTGTCTGGGGGGCCTGTCTGGATCCTCCTCTGCCACGACGGTCCTCTTTTGAAACCTCTGCCTGTTCTGCTTGCACCCTACCCTGCGTCCAGCAGCAGCGTCAGGAGGACTGGCCACGGGGCCGGCAGCTCACTTGTCTGTGTTGGAAAGCAGACAGCTTTCCGCCCGTCATCACTCCGTGTGTCCATGCCTGGATGCGGTGTGACTGAGGGACCGGCACGGTGTCACCCGCAGGGGCCGCAGACTCACGTACACATCAGAACACAGCGTGTCACGGTGGCCGTGTACTAGAAGTGCCAGGCGTGGTCGGGGCGTTAGGCGGTGCTTCCTTCAGGCCGGGTGGGGGGTTGTTGGCGTGGCCTTAGCATGTACGCGGTCTGTCGTCAAACTTGAAATACTCCAAGGAGACAGTGGTGTGTTCTCCGGCCTTCTGGAAGACACGTGCTTGCACCGCACGGGAGACTCACCCAGGGCCTTTTCTTCCAGAACTCTTCCACATCTGCCTGGCCCGCGCCAAGGAGCGGTGGCGGTCCCTCAGCACAGGAGGCTCAGAGGCGGACAGCGAAGGTACGTGGGAGCGGAAGGTGCGCGGTGGGCTGCCGTGGTCAGTGCTGTGTGCTGTGGCTGCGTGACAAAGGAAGTTACTGAAAGGAAGCAGTGGTTGGCACACGTTTATAGAAAACGTCATGGAAGAGGGATAATTTTTAGAGCAAATGAGTTAAAAAAAAAAAAAAAACTTTTCATAAGAAGGCGAACAGAGCAGGTCTGTGAGGGGTTGTGCCCCGCCACTTTCTGTTCATGGTCACGTGGTGGACAGTCGCCTGGCACCCAGGGGTCCTTGAGCGTTGGCTTAAGGGAGCACCAGAGCTGCCGCCAAGGAGCCAGGACGCTGTGTGGTTGCCGGGCTGTGCTGTTAGAATTTTCCGTAACACGAGACTGGTGCTCCTGCTGGTTAAGTCGTGTGTTTTCTTACTAACCTTTCCTGTACCATCTACGTGATACTGGAATTCAGAAGAATATAAACCAAGTTACTTGTAAATATCTGTTAGAAACAGTCCACTGGTATACACATATGCTACGTGTATACCAGTGAGGTTTTAGGTCAAATAATGACTTTTGTGGTCGTTTTTCTGTGCTTGGAACTCATCTGTGTATATTCCCTTCCTTGTTCTTATCGCTTCCCTCGTTGATGGAAGGGACTAGCACGTGAGCTTTTTCATTTGGACTCTAGAAAATAGCTGACGACGATCTAGCATGAGATGGTGCTGTGAGAGGTTTGCTGGGAAAGCAGGAAACTGCAGACTGTTACAGACTCGAAGGCGGGCCCTGTGGCCTAAGTCGTAACCAGCCCCGTGGGCGCCTGGGAACTCCTTTTCCTCGTCTCCCTCTCCTAAAACGTCCCCGCCTGAGATCACGCCGCGTGCTTGCCCCTGGGAGGTGTCGTGACTCTTGGTCTTTTTGCAGATGCCGGGTTTTCAGCAGCAGACAGAGAAGCCAGTCTGGAGCTTATTAAACTGGATATTTCTAGAACATTTCCCAACCTCTGCATTTTCCAGCAAGTAGGTTCTGTCGATTTGTTGTTTTTAAGTATGTTTTGTCTAAAATTATAGCTAACAAACTGCATGGATTTATAATCAAGTTTGGAAAGTATTTAGGCTTTTCAGGGGGGCACGGGGGGAGGGTGGGTCTCACACTAGTACATTGAGACTCTTAACAATGAGGGTAGCTGATGCTTTCAAGCACATAATTAACGTGGCTGTATTTCTGCCCTGGAGGACAGTTGTGTCCTTCCTTTGACACATACGTGTTAGGAACCTCTGGAGGTCCAGCCCAGGAAGGCCCCATGGGGTGCAGCCTTGGTCAGTGTGTCCCTGGGTGCTGCTTCTGTTCTCAGGCCTGCACACACGGTAGACTTCCGCGGACAGGCCCTCGGTGTGCTCCAGCCTGGGGTGGCAGGGACAACCTTGGCAGCCTTTGGGGGTGCATAGAGGGTGGGCTTTCTGAGCGCGTGGACTGGGAGAATAGTGGCACCGCTGGGCACTGAAGCCAGCTGTGGGAGACCAGGTGGCAGTAAAGAGGACAGTGACGTTTCCCACGGGCCTCCGAGCACAGGGCGGGGGACTCAGGGCCGCCAGCAGCAGGGGCTGGGGTCGTGGGAGCCCAGTGTCTAAGGCCCGCTCTTCTTCCAGCAGCAGACGCTTCCCTGGGGTCCTGTTTGACCCCGCCCCTGTCTAGTGTTCGGTGGTGTTTGCCAGTTCTGCTTCCAGAACGTCTCTGTTCTCACTGCCTTTACTTGGTTCAGACTCATTGCTTGTGGGTCGCTGTACCTGCCTCCATGCACCTCCCGGCTTCCTCCCCCTCTGTCCAGGCGCCTCACCGCTCTCACTGGACGCTGGGACTCCCCAGGCTGATGCTGTCACAGCTGCGTTTCTGACGTCAGACTGCAATGCTAGGTCACCAGGAGAGGACAGGGGGGTAAATTAGAGCAAATCAGTTAAGTGGCCACCTGCAGCAAGCCAGGAGATGGAGAGGTTTGACACTGGGCTTTGCTGAAATGTGGGTGGGTCCCAGGCACTCTGAAGCGAAGGTTCACTCTCCGGGTCCCTGGAGAAGCGGTACTTGGCCTAAGTTTGAGGGACATGATGACCAAGGGTGGGAAGACATTCTGGAGAATGGGGGTGTCAGACAGCTGATGGGTTGAGGAACCTCCATGTCCTTTGAGGGAGAGAACGTCGCCAGAGGAATGGCAGAGAGGGTGCCGTTCAGTTCCACGGACCCTGCCTACTAACTGCTGCGGCCGGCCCTGCGCAGAGGAAGGACGTCAGGGTGGTGCAGCTGGGAAGGATGCCGGGGCACCCCCGAGCGGGCCAGCCTTCCCCACACCCAGGACCTAGACGTTCTCCATGGAGCCTCCTCGGGGGCTCGGCTGGGTCGACTTTGAGAACCCCTGAGCGTTACCTGGGTGCAGGAGGAGGAGGAGCTTCAGGGGTCTCTTGTGGGTGGGGTTGAGGACCAGTGACTGTTCGCTTTCCCTCTGGCTTCCTCTGGGTGTGTCTCCCTCAGTCTGTGGTTCCCCAAGGCCTAGGCTTTATAAATGAGCATAATTTAAAAAACAAAGGGCGGAGTGAGGAGAGTGGGAAACAGTGAGATGTCCAGAACACGCTAAGGGCATTTAAAACAGGGAACTGCCATCTTCTCGCACCATCTTTTCATCAGAGAAAGGCCCCTTTGCTTCAGAGGGCGAGGACATAATCACGGTGGCAGAGTCTTTCCAGTTAGAAGCCTTTAGCCTCAGGAAAAGCTCAGTCCGGCGTCTTGTACGCCGTTTGGCCTCGGACCAGACGGAACTTGGTGAAGACACGCGTCCTCGGCCTGGCATTTGGTGCTGCCACCAAGAGCCCTGCCCACCTTCCCTTCTCTTTCCCGCGCGTCCTGCTTGTCCTCTTTCTTACCCTCCGGCTGCTGTGCTTTCGCCTTTTGTCCCTCTGTGTTCTAGAAGTATCTCTTGATTTTTATATGTCAGGGTGCGATGGCATTCTTCCGTGAGCCACGTAGGGAGTGACTTCCTAGTCCCACACCGCATACACTTCCTGTGCCTGTGTCAACCGCGGCCACGTGGACGATGTGGCCAGTGAGTGTTTGACTGGGACCAGGCCCGTCCTCTCATCGTGTCCTCGGACGTGCTGACGTCAGTGTGGGGCACTCGCTGTGTTCAGTTAGAAGAAGCAAGTGAAGATCTGGGGGGTAGGAGAGCTGGGCAAACATTTACAATAAAATAGAGGCTGTCTGGACTTAGATTTGGAGCATGTCCTAAACTTGACCTGAGGTAAAACCTAGAAGAACCAGGACAGTGATGGGGAGGGGAGTTCAGGGGAAGGGGCACAGCTAGGAGGCAGAGTGAGAACAGCAGGTAGCACCCCCCTGCTTCGCAGAGCCCCGGGGTACCTGGGGGTCACCTGCTGAACTTAGAAGGGGAGCAGTGATATCGCAGGAGCAGGTTCAGGATACGGTGCTAGCCAGACGCTCCTACCTGACCCCACCGGCTTGGCTCAGAGCCCTGCGGAGGCAGCGGCCGGCCCCCTGCTCGCTGGCAGGCGGTTGGTCAGCCACGTACTCCGTGGAGAGCTGCTGGACCGCACGTGGCACCACCTCCTCCTGGGAACAGCGTGTGACGGCGGCAGCTCCCCCCGGGGCATTAACACGACTTCTGCATGTGTGTTTGCTGTGTCGATCCTTCTAGGGCGGCCCGTATCATGACACGTTGCACAGTATTCTGGGCGCGTATACTTGTTACCGACCGGATGTGGGCTATGTAAGTGCACTTTTTCAATATTTTGTAATGTTTCCACCTAAAAAGAAAGTCAGAGTATTGCCCAGCGCATCCCGTCTGCAGAGAGCACGTGCCATGCCCTCTTCGTTTTGGTGAGGAGGGTGGGAAGCCCCATGGGAAACGAGTTGCCTGTTTCCTGTAAAGAAGCTGAGCCGTCGCGGCTGCTCCGCGGCAGGCATCACGGTGTGATTGGATTTGGTTTCCGTGTTTTGCATGTGAGTTTTTCAGCATTAAGTCAAAAGAGCCTGTAGCAGTAACTGTTTTAAAGCTGTGCTGCTGCTGTGCCTGCGGCTGAGCAGGTGTGTGTGCTCAGCTAGATGCTCCACGGCACCAGGGGACCAGCGTCCTAGACGTGTCCTCAGCTGAGCAGGTCCTAGTGCCACACGCTCAGATGCTTCCACGGCACCAGGGACCGTACGTCCTAGATGTGTCCTCTGCTGAGCAGGTGCGTGTGCAGGTCCTAGTGCCACACGCTCAGATGCTTCCATGGCACAGGGGACTGTACGTCCTCAGTGTGTGCTCAGCTGAGCAAGTGTGTGTGTAGGTCCTAGTACCACACACTCAGTTAGATGCTTTCACGGCACCAGGGGACCGTACGTCCTAGAGGTCAGTATGTCAAATGACAGGTGCACATGGGGGTCCGTGTGTGGTTTTCCATGTGGACGTGGGGGAAGGAGAGCAGGCCAGGCAGCTGAGGTGACAGCCCTGGGGGATACAAGGATGAGCAGGTCAGAGCCAAGGCTGCCTTCATTGTGCGGTGGGTGTGGTGGGCGGCCATGCAGGCCCTCCTAGCATGAGGGCATCTTGGTTCTTGTTTTCATAAAATGACAGAGCTGTCCTGACAGTCGCTGCTGTGATTTAACACTCTCTCTCCTTCCTCAGGTTCAGGGCATGTCCTTTATTGCGGCAGTGTTGATCTTGAACTTAGATACTGCAGATGCCTTCATCGCTTTTTCTAATCTTTTGAATAAACCCTGTCAAATGGCGTTTTTCCGAGTGGACCATGGCCTTGTGAGTATCCCCTGTGTATTGTGGGTATTGGGTCTGTGCAGAGCCAGAGTCGCCCGATTATCCTCTCCTCTCAGTAGGAAAAGCATACATTCCCCCCTGGTGAGAGGCAGTACTTAGAATACGTAGCACTGTATAAGGTAGAGGACTATTTGGCGTCGTGTTGAAGTTAATGGCCACGTGTATGAATTTCTGGATACATTCTTTCAGAAACTATTTCTGAAATGTATATTCTTCAAACAAGGGAGAAGGGGTGGCCCCTGCACAGACCTACACCCCGCGTCTGGGTCTGTCACACAGCACATGGCGTAATCGGACTCCTGCTGTTGACGTCACATGCTTCGTGTAGGACGCTCACACAGGGGACAGGAGACGTGCAAGGCCAGCTCTTTCATCTGACAAAGGCAGCAGTGCCCTCATGGGATGCACGGAGGGGTTCCATTTATTCAGTCCCATCTCTGTGCCGAGCATCATGCACAGAGACGGCTGTCATTGCCCGTAGAGGTGGGTCCCCTCCGTTGGTACTTAATGAGGTGCCACCTTCATTAAAACGAGCAGGTGACACTCAGCGGCTGCCATCTGCCTGTGGGCCTCCAGCCAGCAGACAGTGGGACAGAATAGGATGGCCTCTCCGCCGTGCGCCGCCCTAACGCGGCTGCCCACGCGCCCGCCTCCTCTGTGCGTTTTGTTTCCCTGCCAGCCCTGTGGGAAGTGGAGAAGCACGTGCTGGTCACGTGCAGGCTCTGACTGCTTGCTTTCCCTGATTTCCTTTCGTGCCTCAGACGCTAGAGCCACCTCCCCTCTGGAAACATAGGGTTCGGGAGTGGGGCGCATGCTTTCCAGATTGGGTTAGACATGAACTCCTTCTCGGTTTTTGGAAGGGAATGAGCCAGCGCAGACTCAGCCTTTGCAGTGGGCTGGGCAGGGATTGAGTCCCAGCCACACACTGATAAGGTGACCTCATTTGGCAAGTTATGTCACTGCTCTGGGCTTCAGTTTTCTTACCTAGAAACTGAAGAGATAGTAAGATGTAGCTCGCGATGGCCTTGTGAAGTTTAGGGGTTGTGCTCAGAGGCCTGCTTGGAAGCATCGCGGGTTCCGCTCCAGACCCGCAGGGAAGCAGGCCACACGAGCTCCCGGTGCACGCGGGCGATGTGGACCCTATACGGGGGTCTGCGAAGTGCACAGTAGCACTGTGTCTACAAAACAGTGTCCCTGCCTTCATTACAGAGCACTTCACTGCTAAGGCATGCTGCCCCTCCCGAGCCTGCCGGGAAAAGGGTGCTGATCCACTCACTGCTCCATGCAGGGTTGCACACACCTCCAGTTTGTAAACAGCGTGCTACCTGCGAACCCCCACAGTGGGGCACAGTGAAACGAAGTGCGCACCTTAAAAATGGCCTGTGTGTGCCTCGCGCCGAGTGGCCAGTCCACGTGTTAGCTGTTCCACGAGGCGGTAATTGCTAGATTCTAAGGGTGTAAGTACAGTGACTTGTCTTGTGGATTGGAAACGTGTGCTGATGATTAGTTTGTGTATTTCGCTCTCCCTCCCCAGATGTTGACATATTTTGCTGCATTTGAGGTATTCTTTGAAGAAAACTTGCCGAAATTATTTGCTCATTTTAAGAAAAACAACTTAACTCCAGACATCTACCTGATTGATTGGTAAGACTGCCTTTTTGTGTGTTTTCACAGTGTTTTCCCATCTCCCTGCCCCTGTTTTCCACTGTGCTCACAGCCAGCTTCCTTTGGGGCTCAACTAACCCCCTCCCCCACCCCCCCCTGCTGCCCTCGCACTCTGATTTCCGGGGCTGGCACTGCAACCATCTGCTGCCACTGCCAGCTCTGCTTTTATTACTGTCTGTGACTCTGTCGGGCATTTGAATTCCCTGCAGTGGGGAAATGGTGTCTTGGACCTGTTTGTTTCAAAATGCCATTTATCCATCCTTTAAATGAGGTGTCGCTGCGCGCCAGGCCTGTGCTGGGCTCTGTGCCGGGATCTAGAGACAGGTGGTGAGCAAGACACACACTTCCTGTTGGTAGCAGGAGAGACGTGTCCGTGGACAGCTGTGTGGCGGTGCTGAGTGCTGTCTATGAAGCGAGGGCGGGTGGGTGGGCAGAGATCCCAGACCCCGGCTCGGGGGCCAGGGCTGCGGAATCACCAGGGGTCTGGGAGTTGGTACGGTCACGTCGGAGCCTCAAGTAACGGGTGGATGGTGGCAGGTGAGCGGTTGGGAGGCCGGGTCAGGTGGTTCTTGGATGCCCAGCAGAGACGCTCGGGCAGGGTGATGGGGCCACAGGGAGCGCTGGAGGCTTTCGCTTGGGGAGGATGGGGTGGAGTGCATTTCAGAGTGCGTGGGAGGCAGGGACGCCTGCAAGTGGAGACAAGGCCAGGGCTGGAGCTGAGGCTGCAGGAGGGGTGCAGAGTAGAGAGTGCACGGCGTCCCAGGGAGGAATGCTGTGGGTCCCAGCAGCATTTTGTCCCAGGAGGCTGGGACGCACTCTCTGCTCCCGTGTGGGCAGCTGGCGAGGGGCTTGCTCGTGCCACCAGCTGAGCTCAGAAACGGCAGGGCCAGGTTTGGCAGGATGCTTAATGGGTCTGGTTTTGGACACGGATGTTGCGGTGCCTCTTGGACATCTTAGGTGGACACAGACAGGAGGTTTCAGAGAGTTCTGGAGTAGGACATAGGCCGGGCAAGTCTTCCTACAGAGGTAGATGTGGTCACCTGAGGAAGGGGTGGGCTGTCACCCCAGAAAGCAGTGGTTTTGGGGGCTAGGTGAGGAGGGTGGCAGTAGATGTGTGGAATGAAGTGAACAGTCTCCAGGTACCTAGTGGGAGGGTTGCGGTTCTGGAACTCGCCTCTCCTGTTACTTGCCTCGATGGGCGCCCTTAACCGCTCTGGGTCTGTTTCCTCATCTGTCGACTCCGATGTTGAACCCCACAGGGCACTGTAACGTGCATCGTCCCTCAGCCCCCTGACTTCTGTGAGGAGCTCTGCAGAAGCAAAGGGGTGTCACTCGACCAGAAAGGCCAGTTTCGGCTTCAACACGCCTTGCGGGAAATCTGAATCTGCTGGGAACACAGAGGTGTTTAATTTTTTGGTCACCTTCTTCAGGAGGCAGAAGGCTTCATTGTAGCAGGTGACATCCAGCTGTCACCTGAAATGCGGCTCAGGCCTTGCAACTTTAAAACTGACTCACCTGCACCCTGGGCCGTGAGCCTCGGATGCTTGGCCTTTGGTGCTTCTGTTCTAGACCCCGAGGCGTTCTGACGTCACTGAATTCTTGCTGGGAACGCGGGTCTGGAGGTTGCAGCTGAAGCCACAGTCCTGGTGGCACTGGGGGACAGTGCACACCAGGCCTTGGAGTGGCACTCCTGGGGACGCTGGGCTGGCCAGGTGGGCACCTTTACTTAACAGATGGTTTCTTCACCCCGTGAGCACTCAGCCCTGGCATGTGCTCTGCATCCCCTGTGGCACCCACACCTGGCTGTGAGCCCTGGCTGTGCAGGCTCTGGGTCTGAGCGCGTGGCCCCTGGGGTGGGTGTCGAGAGGACCAGACAGGACCAGGGTCTTTAGTCTTCCTTAACCTATTTTATGCCCCAAGTTAGATGCTGGGCATTGCAGGCTACACAGGATGTTGGAAAACACTGTCCTGGAAGAGTGTCATCCAGGCTGAGCTCCCCTTCCTGCAGAAGGAAGTGCCTTTTACGTGCGACTGTGTGTGCAGAAGCCTAGCGGGTGTGTATGCCTGAGGCGGGTTTTCTGGAACACTGCCTGGCTCTTAGCCTGGGTAGAGCATGCTGCAGTGTCCTAATCTGTCCCCTGTTTATTCAGGAAAGACCGACGGAGTGGGTCACAGCGGGCAGCAGGCAGGGTGCTGTCCTGGAGGATTCCTGTCTGTTTCTGTTCTAGTCCGAAGATGGTCGTGATCCCGGTGGGGGCAGAGGCCCAGGGTCCCCACATGTGTTGACCCCAGTGTTTCCACACGTGACCTCACTTAACCTTGGAACAGCCCCTTGGAGGGAATTGTAGCCCCTGTGTTTTACAGGCGAGAAAAGGGGGCCTCAGGCAGAGAGGCTTGCCCAGGGTCACGGGGCCAGGCCATGGCAGAGCTGGAGTCCCAGAGCCCGTGTGCTTTCCCATGGTTCCTTGCCAAGGGACAGCATTTTCTACGAGACGGCGGCATCAGCGCCAGTGCGTCCGAAATGACGTGTGAAGCAGGTGTCAGCGTGTCTGAATGAAAGGGAGACCCCAGGTGCCACTGTTGTGACCTGTATGATGTGACGTGGTGGCTGATGCCCGGTGAGCACTGCCCACTGTGCTTTGCTGAGGCCCCTGCAGTTAGTTGTCAGCTTATTCTGGATGAAATGCTTGACTGCTTCTTAGAGTAAGGACCATGTAGGACACTTGGCCTGTTTTTGCAAGCCCGGTGCAGGGCTGGGCACACAGTAAGTCCTTAGTAAATACTTAAGTTGAATTAATCAGAGAAAAGCATGCATTCATGATTTATTCCAGCCCACATTTATCGCTGGTCTGCAGTGATCCAGGCCCTTGGCTGGGTGCTAACAGCCAGGCAAGCTCACACTAGGAACAGGGTGGCACTGGAGAGGAAGCACAGGGTTTGCCCAGGGCCTCCCCAAGAAGCCGATGACGTCCCAGGGACCCTCTCACCTTCAGTGTCTGGAGCAGGCATGTGTCTTAGCACAGAGGGAGCCACCAAGGCTCCTTACCCGGTAGCACGGTGGTGGCGGCCCAGGTCAGTCCAGCTTTTCTGCTGTGTCATGTCACCTCCCCGGAAGCCACACCTACACACCTGTGACAGCCGGACCTGCCTCCGAATGGCACCTGTGTGGTAGGTGTGCACCGTGCCCGTGGTCTGTGTAACACGAGGAATCCCGGGGCTCCGTTAACTTGCTGCTTGGGCAACGAGGCCTCTTGGTTCTGCTGCGTGTCAGGCGAGTGGCTGAGCAGATACGATGACACGTCTCTCTTGCTACGCTGTCTGCCCACTGGAGGCCAGCTAGGAGTTGTTTCTTCATTCACATGGCAGTTTCTCTGCCCCGTGGATCCCAAACGTGCAGGTGGGGACCTCGCAAGAGGGGCCCCCACCCCACCCCAGCCAGCTGAAGGCGGAGTTGTGTTCTAATGTGGGGTTCTTGTAACTTCCCTGCGGGGAGCTGGGATGCAGTGAGAGTGCCCTCAGGCTCAAGTCAGAGGGTGCTCTGGGGGCACAGAGGTCCATCTGACTGCTTCCAGGATTGGGGGTGGGGTGGGGTGTCAGATGGGTTAACTAACTTGGAATGGAGTCTTAAATAACAGCTTGCAGTGTTCAGTGAATGCAGTTCTGTTAGGTGTTTCATGTTTTGCTTAATCGTCACACAATCTCCGGGGCCGAGAAGTAAGCTCATTCTCCTCCCTGCTGTCTGAGTGCTTTAGGGGCACAGGGAGCGCCACGCGGGGTGGGGGAGCTCAGGGCCATGTCTAAGCCAGCCCTGGGGGCCACAGCTCATACTTAGGAACCAGCCAGGGTTGGGAAATGGGGGCGCAGCTGGGCGTGGTGCTTTCCTGCACACTCAGTCTGGTCAGCCCCGGAGGTTTTCTGGGCGCTGCGAGGGCCTGCCAGGAGAAGCACTGTTGGTTCCTGACACGCACGGTGGGCGAGCAGAACACGCACCCGGTGTGCGGAGTCTCGTCGGCAACCCAGAGTCACCTCGTGAATTTAGCAACACGGAAATAACCGATTTTGCATTAGGTGGACTTGGAGCTGAAAGTACCGCTTTTGACACACGGTGCATTCCTGTGCAGCGGTCCAGGAGGAAGCTGGAAACATTTCTCCTGGGAGAAAAATCCTTGAATTCTCTCTTCCTTCCATGGGAAGAGCACTGTGGCGACACTGGGCAGGCCCGTGGGGCTGTTGTGCCCGTCCGTGTTTCTCCCACACTGGTCCAGGCTGGAGCCCACAGTGCACTGCAGGGAGTAGATGCAGGGGGGGCTTGGGACCGGGAGGGTGGGCTCCTTCCTGGCGCTCTCTGGGGGCCTCCTGACCCCAGACAGGAAGTCTGAGGGACCACGAAGTAGCCTGGTGTCCCCTTCCTGGGCTGGGCTGGCGCTGGCTGTCCTCAGCCCCAAGGGAGCCCTGAGTGGGCCCTTCAGATGCCCAAGTGGTTTTCTGAGTGTGAACCCGGAGAGGCTTGCGTCAGTGTCCTACTCTCAGCCAGGTTTTGAATCGAAGTGTGGTTCAAAGTACAGCCAGGCATTTGAAAGCTGCTGGTAATGATAGTTTTCTAGTGCAAGTGGGGAGGGGAGAGGAGGGGAGGGGAGGAGAGGGAGAGAGGGAGGGAGGGAGGGAAGGACCGGGCAGACAACAAGCAGGCCTGCTTGCAGAGGGGTGGGCAGGATGCCTTCCCTGCTGGAGCTGCTGCGTCAGAGGCCCCTCCCCTGCAGGCAGACGATGGAGGGAAGGCGGTCAGCTGCCACTGCCCCTCTAAGGACTGTGGGAAGACCGGATGTGTGAGGAAACCCACCTCACCCGGGCCCAGAAACGGCCCTCCCAGAGAGGCTCGTCTAAGCCAAGACACAGATGAGAAAATTTAAAACGTTTTTTTTAAAAGGCACACTTTATTTAAGATAGAATAACATTAAAGGCCTCAGTACTTCCGTGTCAGTACATCAGAAATATACGTTAGTCTGCCGGAGGCTTGGTGCTCAGTCCTCAGTCGCATTTGACACGCACGCTCTGATCCTGGAATGCTTCCTGTATTTGACGCCTTCTGTGTACACTGCCGCCAGCGTGGAGCCCTCCCCTGAGCTGCAAAGTAATTTCTGTATGCACTTAAGTGTCTGACGCGAAAAACTCAACCCTTGACCTTCACGTCTTCTCCGTAGGTGACAGCTCCGCACCTGCACTCAGCCAGAACCCAGCGTCGCACTTCCTGTGACGTAGACCCATTGCGGGCTCTGCCCAGAGTCTCCTTACGCTGCCCTGGTCTTGCCTGGCTGGTTTCAGGCGCTGCCCAGAATCCCCCGATGGGGACTTGTCAGCACAGTGGCTGAGCCCTCCTCCGGTCAGACCCTGCACTGGGTTTCCTTTTCATGGGGAATAAAACCACAGGACCCCACGGGGCCCTGGAGGCCCTGCTCACTGGGCCCCTGCCTTCAGGGTGTCTCCACCTGCACCCCACCCCCACTGTTTTCGGCTCTGGCGTGGTGGCCTTGCTCTTCCTTGGATGTGCAGGGTCACCTCCTGCCTTGAGCTTGTGAACTCCCTGCTCCCTCTGGATGCTTTCCAGACCCCTTTGTCATGGCTCGTGGCTTCCTCCTCAGGGCTTCATGGAAATGTCCCTTGTCAGTGATGCGTTCTTCCCTGACCATCCTGTTGACAAGAGTGTATATGTGCATACCCTTGTGCACACCCTGACTGTAGTTCCTTCTCCTGCTCCTGCCTGCGGTTTATTCAAGGGCAGGAAATGCCCTCAGTTTTGTTAGATGCTGTGTGTGCTCATCGCCAGCGCCATGACTAGCAGGTGGCAGACTTCCCACGATGCTGAAGAACGGCTGGGCTGCCCTGAGAAGCGGGCGGGCTGGGCCTCGCGTGGCAGCCCCTGCAGTGCCGAAGCGCCCTGTGCTCCGCGGGCTCGCAGGCTCTGGTGAAGGTGTTCTGGGTTGTTTAGAGGGCGGCTTAACTTCCTCAAGCTCAGAGCATCTAAAATAGTGCATGGAGACCCACACCGACATCCGAACTCACGAATTTATGGTGAAGAAATGTCTTTTGTTCTCAACTCTCCCTCCTCTGTGCCAATGGCTGCTCGATTTTCTGATCACTTTTAAATTAAGACTCTGCTTTTAAGATGTACAGGCTTAATTTCCATGGATGAGTTGGCAGGTGAGAGTAGTCTCGCAGATTAGGTTGGTTCTCTTCCATTTTTTAAAACTAAATAGCGTCTTCATGATAGGATTGCGAACGTTCTCCAGATTGAGATGAGAAACAGCAGGGCTCCTGGAGCCCGCTTTTACCATGTTTTCTAGACTCAGAAATGAAATCATTTTCTGTTGAGGGGGGGGAACAGAAAGGAGCTCAGGCTGAGGACTGCTTGTGACTTTTAAAAATCAAGTATCCAGCCACAGCTACGACGGTGTTGTCTGGTAGCATCTCATGCAATCTGGATGTTCAGGCCGTGGGCTTTGGATTTGGGTTCTGCCAGACTTTGCCAACTTACTGTTGGCAGGACCTGGGCTCAGTTTTCTGACACCCGTCGTCTGGGTTGAATGACATCTAAATCGTTGAGCCTTCCTTCAGTCTCTTCAGAATTGTAAAGCACTGACAAGGGATAGCCTTTAACACTGTTGGGTCTTAGCTAGCATGCTGTGCTGAGCACACCAGTGTTCCTCCGGGTCCCGGAGGAAGGGCTGTTTGTCGGCAGCACTCCCTGCCAGGAAGAGTTTGCACTAAATTGCATCTAGAGTTCACTGCAGACGGGAAACCTGTGCCCTTGACACCAGTGCTCAGATTTGCCGTGTGATGTGCGTTTTCTGGTGGAGTCTCTTCTGGGAACTGTTGAGAGCTTGGTAATGTCATCAGTGGCCTCCTGTTGGGAGCCCCGCAGTCTGAGCCCGGCACCTGCACTCAGGGGCCTTCATGGGCCCATGTGTCTCCACCTGGCACGGGCCCTGAGGAGGTGCTGAAATCCGCAAGAGTGATTTTTCCAGGAGGGAGAGGGACTGTGCCCACCTGTGAGCACTCGTGCTGACTGGTCGTGAGAACCACCGTGTGACAGCTAAAGCGGACTGGGAGCCTGTCCACCATTCACTCGTTTTGGCAAAGGTTGCCAGGTGCTGCAGCTGGCGATGGCTGGGGCAGGGTCCCAGCTCCTATGTGGTCTCCGTGCAAAGATGGAGACAAGCACAGTGCATTGTGACAGCACCAGGGCAGGGGGACCCCAGGCAGGAGGGAGCGTCTAGCCAGGCCTGGGGCAGTAGACACCCTGGAGGTGGCACCCGAGCTGCATCTCACAACTGTGGAAGAGGGGACAGGGTCACACAGAACCTGTGTGCCCGACGTCCCCACCTGCACTCGCTGGTCAGAAGTGATCAAGCCTGCTCGCTAAGAACTGTAGTTGTTCAGTAGTTTTCATGTGATCATCACAGTTTTTAAAGAGAATACACATTTGTATTTCACTTTCTCATCTGATGGCCTGCGTTGTTAGATATAGGATCAGTTTCTTGACTTCACGGTCAAGTGTATTTGGAAACCTGTTCTTTGTGCCTTTGCTGACCCCTACTGGGAGGAAGTGTACAGCACTCTTCACTCGTGTGTACGCTGAGTCACACATTTCTGTAAAAAAGTCGTTTTTATCCCCCACCAGACTCTAAGTTCTGTCTGCCTGACTAACCTCCTAGCCAGCGCCCGCCACAGCCTGAGCACACAGTAGGTGCTTGATAAGTGTTTGCTGCGCGTGGACGTGGTTGGTGTCAGTAGCCTGACGGTGTCCGGCGTTTGGGACTCCGTGAGAGCTGAGGATGCGGTGGCCTTGGGGACGGTGCAGGGGCCTGAGCGCCGCGAACCCCGCGCGCTCTGTGCTGGCCACCGAGGAGCTCCCCCTGTCTCCCAGGATCTTCACCTTGTACAGCAAGTCGCTGCCGCTGGACCTGGCCTGCCGCATCTGGGACGTGTTCTGCCGCGACGGGGAGGAGTTCCTGTTCCGCACGGCGCTGGGCGTCCTGAAGCTGTTCCAGGACATCCTGACCAAGATGGACTTCATCCACATGGCCCAGTTCCTCACCCGGCTGCCCGACGACCTGCCCGCAGAGGAGTTCTTTGCTTCCATCGCCACCATTCAGATGCAGAGTCGGAGCCGGAAGTGGGCCCAGGTAGGAGGGGCCCGGGTAGGCGGGGCGGCCGGTAGGCGGGGCCTGGCTGAGTGGGTAGTTAGGCCTTTGAGGAAACGTCCCTCTCCGAAGTTGTACCGGGGCTGGAAGTGAGGTGTTCTGGTTTGCAGCGGGGGTCTAGGCAGGGGTCTCAGGCGGTCCTTCCTCTTTGGGTCTCTGGAGGGGCTGGATGGTAAAGGCCTCGATCCCTCTGCAGTGCCCCCAGAGCTTCTGGTTCGCCATCTTGCGGCTCTCTGCTTGTTCGATGGCATTTTGTAAACCAAGCCCCTCCC
>PVJL010007011.1:0-83725 GCA_004026885.1 Lyroderma lyra
GGAGGAACGAGCAGGGAAGGCAGTCCCCGCGTGTCTCAGCGTTGGAAGACAGGCGCGCAGATGGAGATTGAGAAGGGCCTTCTGAGACCCTGCTGACTCCAGGAATCTGGTTTGCAATGGGAGTGAAACACCTCAGGGTCTTTTATTCCGAAGTTTAACATATTTGCTACCCTGGTAGCTCTGTTATGCTGGAAAGCACTCTCACTTGCTATTATTCAGACAATGAGGTTGTCAAAGAAAAGGGCAACATAGACCTGAGAAGCTCAGGGGGCTACATGGCAGGCCTGGCAAGCTCAGTGACCAAAAGTAGCCACATGGGCTAATCTGATCATAAATTCCTAACTGGATACGTTATGGCAGTCACATCTCATGCCTATTGCTTCTTAAGCAAAAGTGTATCTTTACCTTAAGTGAGCCCTGTCCCCATTGTTGTTTTTTTGTTGTTGTTGTTGTTTTTAAATTGGTGGGTAGTTCCCTGGCTGGGAATTGAACCCCGGCCAGCACCAAAGCCTTAAGCCACTACACCACCAGGGAACTCCCTCCATTGTTCTTATGCATCTGGAAAAACATCCCCTTGAAGTGCCAAGTAATTTTTTTTTTTCTCTAGACACCCTCAAAGGCACAACTGCTGGTGCCACAGCACAAGACCACTAGAGTATGAGATCATGACACTCCTTGTTATCTTGTTGCCTACATACTATCTCTATTCACTGAAAATGTTAACTCTCCTGTACCCACCAATGTAAAAGAAGTATGTATCTCTCTACTTTACTTTCTGTCCAATCCTAGACATTTCCCCACTTAGTTTTCTCCCCCATCCCTAATCTATACCAATAGATTTCAATGTAACCTTTCTTACATTTTTCTCCTGCGGTTCTAAATGTATAAAATAAGCTGCAAAAGTGCCATTCTCTGGAGCATTGTCTAAATCTGTTGAACTTGTTTCTAGAAGTGTCTTCAAAACCTTGGCTCAAATAAATTCTTATAAAGCTTTCTACAGGTTTGGATGTTCCTTTGTCGGCAGGATTCAAAACTTGTTTTCAGCATTCATTGATTATTCACCCTCATTTTTGAGTCTTAGTTTTCTCATCTGTAAAGTGGGGACAAGAATACCTATTTAGTGGAGCTAGTGTGAGGATGAAATGAGATGGTACATTGAACCATATGTCACTTTGGCTATAAAGAGTGTCACTTTGTAGGCTATAAAGAGTCAAATACCTGCAGTTTCATGTGGTTCAACCTAATACAGTTGACCCTTGAACAATACGGAGGTTAAGGACACTCTCCAGTCAAAAACCCACATGTAACTTTTGACTCCTCCCAAACCTAACGGCAGTTAACCCTCATCCCTCAGTATCCACTGGGGTTTGGTTCCAAGACTCTGCAAATAACCAAAATCTGTAATGCTCAAGTCCCTTATGTAAAATGGTATAGAACAATGCATACAGTAGGCCTTCTGCATCCATAGATTCCCAACAGTGAACCAAAAATACTGTTTTCCATCCAAGGTTGGCTGAATCTGCAGATACAAAATCTGGGGATATGAAAGGCTGACTGTGTATTTTTAAAAATATAACTGCATCTCAAGTGAACCCTGTTCATACCAGTATTGTTCAAGAGTCAACTGTACATATAAAGTAACCAGCAGAGTACCCATGACTAGTAAGTACAGCAAGTTCTCAAATAAAACGTTATTTTATTCATTGTCATTTTGTTATAATGTTGATGAAAAAATTTTTTTGCTCTCCAATCAGGCCACTGTCTTTGTGGGGTTTGCACATTTCCCCCATATCTGTGGCGTTTTCTCTGGAGATTCCTTTACTCCCACATCTCAAACATGTACACATGAGGTGAACTGGTGTGTCTCCAATTTGAGTGAGTGTGGGTGGGTGTGAGTGCCTCTGGCATGAAAAAGTGTCTTGTCCAGAGCAGATCCTGCCTTGTGCCCTGAGCTGCTGGGAGAGGCTTCAGCCACCTGTGATCCTGAACTGGAATAAGCAAGTTGGAAAATAATTAACTTGTTTTTATTAATCCTTATTAAATATATGAAAAGCTCGTAGTTATGTCAATGTTTAATATTAGAAGGGTTTTGGGTCTTTATTTAGAAGTTGGTGATGTTTGGTATCCAGAAATATGCCATAGAAACTTAACTCGTGTTAATATTAATTAGCTTGTGATCAAATTGGTTTTGTTTTATATTGTTTCACTTCAAGTCACAGTTGCCAAGAACCTATGGACAACATTAAGTGAAGACTTACTGAAGTCCATAAATGGCAGTTGTAACTGTGATTATAGTTGTTAACATCAGACAGAGCCAGATCTCATCCTTATCAAAATTGGGTGTCTTAGGGTTCCCACCTGCCTGTCTTTTTTATCAGCACTAATAGTGAAAGGCTTATCTTAGATCTACTTTCCTTCCCTACTCCCTCTTTTTAGCTGGACACAGCACACACAAGGAAGGCTTTGGCCCTGAGTAATACAAGCATATGTCATCTCTGTCCCTCCTGAGCTGGCCTCAGTTGGAATTTTCCCAGTGGCTTCTTTTACATTTAGATATCCTCAGCATCTCCTTTCTGATTCCTTTTCCTTTTTGATGCTATCCTCTTCTCACCTTGCCACTCAGCCTGGGCCACAACATTGTCTCAGTATTAGTTTGTTACACCCATTGCTTATAATACCTGCCAAAAGTGAGGGATATAAAATAACAGGACTTACAGCTTTAGTCTCAGAGGGCAGAAATTCAGAGTGGGGAAGGAGTTGTTGGTTCTGCTCCCTAAAACAGCACACCAGCGAGGGCCCCATAACAGCTTTGGAAGAAACAGAAATCAGAAATGGCGAGACTACTCTTTGGTTTCTGGAAGCTTCTCAGGCTCTGCTCTTGGGAATCTGTGAGTCACCATTATCTACAATAAATTTCTTTATGTTAACGTGTACTCAATACAGAGCCACTACAAATTCAGTGCACCCAGCAGGCCTTTCACATTTCTGCCACCGTCCCCCATTCTGCTTCACAGAGAAAATAAAGGCTATGGGGGAGACTCCCTCAATTTTCAACACCCTTCAAACATTTGAATCTCTCCCATCCTTTCTCAGAGGTAGAGAGGTGTCCCTTCAAATCCAAGGTGAATCTTTTCACCGTGATATATATTTCATTCCCTTTCCCCCTTTACTTGCACCTCTCCTTCGTGAGTATTCAACTTTTTCCTCTCCCCTACTCTTTGATCTCAGCATTTAAATTTGATCAACTAGTCTAACCTTTTCTAAAATGCAATTTTAATCCCACACACTACCGCTATTTTTATTTGTTTATTTATTTATTTATTTTTTTGGTATGTGGGTAGTTCCCTGGACGGGAAACAAACCCAGGCCGCAGCGCTGACAGCGCCAGTGATGAAGCCTTAAGCCACTACACCATCAGGGAACTCCAACCGCTATTGCACATTTTTTTCCTTGCCTTCAGCCAACCTTCTAGGAAGTCATCTACACTCCCTGTCTCCACTTTTTCATCTGCTATTTCTTCCTTACATCTAGTGCCATCTGACCTCTCCTCCAAATTTCCATTGAAAATACTTTCACCAAAGTTACAAATGACTGCCAAATCCATTAGAAAATTTCAGGCTTAGCTTATTTGACCACTTGCTGGCATTTAGCATTATGAATCACCCTGCATCCCTCTCTTCTGTTGGCTCTTTGGGGCTATGCTCTTTCAGTTTCTTCCTACACCTCATATGGCTTCTTCACAGCATCCTTAATAGACTCCTCTTCTGTCATTCATTATTTAAATTAAAAACAAAAACAAAACCCAGCTCAATTCACACTCATTTCTACCCTCATTATTCTCAGTGACTTCATTAGCACCCCTGAAGCCCACCTTCGTAATTTGGGATGTCCAGAATCTGAACTCCCTTTCTATGTTACAAGTCCTGGGTCAGGACATTTCTGGCCTACTCTCTAACTCAGTTCACTCCTCATGTTTCCCTGCATTTTTTCCTTGGCATCTAAGACTTTTCCTGGGAGATCAGACCCAGGCTAGCAGCCTGCTCTGTCTTCTGAGTCTCTGTGTTCTTAGACAACTAGAAGGCAGGAGGTGAGAGCCTAGAAGTTCAGAGTCCCCTCTACAGATGACCAAAGGCTCTGATCAGCCCAGCATGCTAGAGGGTGGAGATCATTGTAATACCAATGTCTGAAGCCAGGGCTGGGGAGAAAAAAAGTGGTGCTCAGCACAGATTTGGTCGCCTCATGGCACACCACACATGGCTCAGGAGCAAAGCAGTTGCATGACCTGTGTTAGCTCTGAGCTCCCCGTGTCCATGAGGTTTCCCCCCTTTATTAGCTCTTTCAAAGAACATGGGGCTGTGTAAGATAACTGTGCAAATATATTGGCTGTGAGGGGAGACCCAGAAGCTAAAAGTAGCCTCTGAGTTTCTTCTGGGTTTGTGCTTGTCACAATGCAGGCAGGTACTGTCAGGAAAGTAGATGCCCAAAGATTACAACCAAAGCTGGAAAGGATCCACGAAATTCTGTGATCTCCACATCCTTATACCTGCTTTGGGAGGGTATCGCATGCATGTTCCACTGAGGCAGAGGCTAGTCTCCAGGTCTGGTCAGAGCACACAGCAGATCCAGAGCTGCTTCCAAGGTCAGAGCTCATTAGTCTCATCTTAGACTAAAGATTTTTTTCTCACTACATCTAAGATTCCCAGAGAGAAATTCCAGGGGCCCTGATGAAGCTTGAAGACTCACCCCTACAATCCTCAAGTTGTACAAATTCTCAGAGGGCCCCTAAATTTTGCATCCACTGATAGACTCCCTTCAGAAGTGCTTTGGTGATGTGGCCTCAGTGTAATGGTGGAGCCCGGCCAGAGGGTGAGGAATGGAGCAAGCTGCAGGTTAGTAGGATGAGTGCTTGTACAGTTGCCTAACTCCTGTCCTAAGCATCTCCTTGGGGCTGAGGCCTAGGAGCACCTGCCACTTGGGGATTTTGACTGTCTGCTCAGGGCCACTGAAGCATGAGCCAAGCAAGTGCTGACTAGATAGTGTCTCTCTGGGGGCATTGAGCAGATTAAGGACAACTTATTGCCATAGATAGACCATTATGGAAGCCATGAAATTGAGGGGGAGAGAAATGGGCAAAGTTTGACCTGTCACTAGAAACAACACCACAAAAGCTAGATCCAGACTCAAAGACAAGGACTCAGCAAGAGTCATGATGATAGTTATTGTTCACGGAAAGCCCAGGAATCATATCAATCAGTTTGAAAGGAATTGTATCACCAGAGAACACACACCTGGCAAACAAGGACCTGGAAATATGTAATTTCTAAGGCCATCTTTAGGCCCAAAATCATGCCCAAAGGAAAGAGGGATGCTTCAATTCCAGAAGGGGCATCCTCTCAAGGATGTTCATAAGGGACAATAGATAAAGTAGATATATCCCAGTGGAAAGGACCAAAAGCAATCAGTTTTGATGACCAAGAAACTCATGCCACTGTCTAGAAGGACGTGCTATAAGTTCTAGATTGATGACCATTGTTTTCTCCCCTATTTCAAATGGAAGATGTGTTTTTTCTAAAAAATGGTTATCCTTAGAAAATGCAAGAAAGCATTTTAAAAGTTTGTATTAACTCTACAAAATCTTAAAGATTATTGTTAAAAATAACTGGAAAATAATATGTGTGGTATATTATTTTGTGTTAAAAATAAAAAGCAAACTATGCAAAAATATGGTTGCTCTATTTTCCTCTGCTATTTTATATTGGTTATGTAGGGGTAGCTAAATTTATTTTTTAGTCATAGATTGCAAAATCATAAGAAGTTATATCCAGACTTGACCAAGAATTGCATATCACGAAAGGACTCTGAGCTAAGGGCTCAATAAAGCAACAGGACATGATCCTGTTTTGTCTTCCATTGGGAAGTGGGTGTGTTTCTGGTGGGGCCTAGTATCATCAAATTGTTAGGCAGGCACGCTTTTGAAATTGTATGTTTGTCAAGAAAAATATAGGTGAGTGCTGAGCGATAAAGGGGTGAAATATAGTGGACGCATACTGTTTATCTGCCTATCATCCCTCCCTCTGGAGACCCATTTCTCCTCTCCACACAGTCCTGGTGAAGCAGTCAATTATGGTGGCCTACTCTTCCACCCTAGAGGTAGGCATACATCCATTCTAGCCAAAGTCCTCCCTAGGACTTTAGAGCTAGAACTAGAGAGGCCAACATAAAGAAGGAAACACAGACAAGAGATGAAGACATCATCATTTGAGCCCCTGAAAGTAGGTACATCTTTTGACTTACCAATTATGTAAGCCAATTCACTTCCTATTGATTCAAACATGTTTGAGTTGGGTTTTTTACATTTGCAGCTGAAAGGGTTCAGACTAATACAGGCACACACAACGGAGACACAAACACCATGTTGTTCAAACTCATTAGACATTATACAAGTATTTCATGATCTTATAAGTAGGGGTCAGCAAACTTTTTATCTAGAAGATTAGATAAATAGTTTAGGCTTTGTGGGCCACATATGGTCTCTGTCTCATACTGCTTTCTGTTTTATTTTTCTAACCTTTCAAAAATGGAAAAACCACTCGTAGTTTTTAGCCAACACAAAAACAGGCTGCAGGCCAGATTTGCCCACAGGCCAGTTTGCTGACCCCTGATCTTGACCCTGCCAACCCCTGCAGCAATTGCATATAGTCTGCCAGTCCCTAACCATGAAGCAAAATACCTTTAAATGCCATTTTGGTTCATGTGTCTTAATGTGACTTGGTAATGAGTAGAGTAGAGTAGGAATGGGAAAAGGGTCTTAGTAACTACTATCTGGCACATAATAGGCACTGAAGACATGGTAATCATTATTATTTCTTGGCAATCAAGATGATTTATCAACATGATGCAATGTCCAACTGGCCCTGTCCAAATGTCCCAGTTCATCCCTAAAGACGCTTCCCCTCCTTTCATTTCCTTCAGGAAAACTTTTTCTGATGTCCAATCAAGTCTGAATTAGGTACTCTTCTTCTTGCTATCACAGAACCTGTGTGATCCTCCATTACTACATTATTGGTCTATCTTTCCTTCTAACTGTGAGCACTTAGAACATGCCTGATCCCCGGCTCCTAGCATAGTGCTTAACATCTAGTCCTGAGGGGGCCTCTCTACCTCCATATGAATATCTGTTTGAATGTGCAGGTGTCATAAATCTCCATCTGTGTGCAGGGTGGTCGGTCTGTGTGTCAGCATTGTGCCGATGTACAGAAGTCCTCGACACTGGTTCCTCTCTCAGTTGGAAATTATTAGTTGGTATGTACCACACCGTACCTGGTAATGCTATTACCGGATGTGTTTTTCATCCCATTCCCTCCAAAAACGAGTCAAAGACAGAGGAACAGGTGGAAAGAAGTTTTCTTAGAAACTGTCATGAAGGAGGAGCCCTCCAACCCCACCCCCACATTCTTTACTGTCTGATGTGCTATCAGATCAGTGGACTCCGCCCCAACAATGTCTGAGGATCAGTGTGCCCACCACACAACTGGGGCCCCAGACGAGTTTGATCCATGTCTATGGGGTGGAGAGGAAATTATCCCCCTGGGAAAATTATGCACAAGGCCCTGCAGGCCCAGAAAAGACTGACCAAGGCAAGGTGAGTCATGGTGTTCTAAGCTGAAATCTTTTGCCCATCTCACAAAAGCAGGCAGAAAGCACCACCATTGATCAGCTTTATATGGCACCCACTGTATACAACAGACAGACAAAGACAGACAGACAGAGCACACACCACTTCTAAGCTGAACACTGCTCACCATCTAGAAGCACCTTGAATAAGCACATGTGAGACACTCTTGCATAGGAAAGATGTACTTTTTAAAGGAATGAAGAAGTATTTTGGCAAAACATCTACTTCCCTCTCAGGTCCTGGGTAAAGAGGGACCTCTAAATTCTGAAGCTTCTACATATTGAAAATTATCCCCTTCTCAATGGCAGTATATACAGTAGCAAACCTTCCAAGTTTGTTGTCACAGCCCTCTACATATATCCTGAAGCTACTTTACAGGTGGGCAAACTTAGACTTAGAGACAGAAGGTGGCCTGCAGCAAGGGCACACGGGGGCTGGCTCAAGGTGAGGGGAAACAGGTGTCCCGGCTCAGCCAAAAGCAGGGCCTCTGTCTATCTAGAAGGGGAAAGAAAGGTTAGGATGGCCCGAACTCCCTCTTTCTTCCTGCCTGGGGAAGCAGTGGTTCTACGCAAAAGGCGGGAAAGGTAGGTTCCCACTCCTGCTGGCTAGGGGGCCTCTCTGGGTGGCAATGGCTAGGGCAGCCAGGGCTCCTCCCAAGGCCTCTTCTGGGGTGCTCTCTGAGTTTGGGGATTGTAGGTTCACTGCTTCCACAACTCTTGTAACCTGCATCTGAGTCTAAGCCTCAAGTCCTTAATTATTTTAAAAAGGCAGGGTGGGGAGATGGTTTAAGAGGGAATGAGACATAGAACAATCTTTCCACAGCCTCCTTCTGCCTAGGCTGGGGCTTTTAAAGGTGTCCTTCACCCTGTCTCCTAGGGATATTTAAAGGCAGCTTTTATGAGACTCTATACTGTCTTGTGTGTGTGTGTGTGTGTATGTGTGGGTTTTTTTTTTTTGTTTTTTTTTCTTTGTTTTAATTTATATAGATATATAGATATATATATTCTTTAAAAAAGCAATAGTCCTTTGGTCCCTAAACTCTAAGGAATGATATGATTTTGAAACAAGGAAATCTGGGCTTCCCTTTTGGAGAAGCCCTTGGCATCCCCAAGGCCCTCTGCTGGTTTCCCTAGACAGTCAGTCCTCAGCCAGCTCCAGTTGCCTTGCCAGCCTGAGCTCTATGCCACAGGCATAGAACAACCCACTTGATGCAAACAATCCTTAAAGTGGCCTGAGCCCCAGGCGCCGGCCTTGGGTCCAATCCACCACCGTCTGCAGCTGCTCCTTCAAGAAGGCCTGCTCAAGCGCTTCTGTGCTTTTCCTTTCCTTTCTTCTCACTCTTCGGTATCTGTTGTTGGTATTAATTGATAAGGAGGGAGGCAAAAATCACTCTGGAGCGCAAGACAAGAAGAGCAGCTTGCCCCGTCAAAGACATCTCAGGTGAGTGTGGCTGGGCCTCTCTTCCAGGGGGACGGGACTACGGCAGGGACAAGGCAACAGCCTGACCACTGAAGCCAGACTCTGGGTTCTAGGCAGATGACCTCAGCACAGCACCCACCCCAGAGGGCTCCTCAAGGTAGCACAAGTGAGGCAGGGCCACATGGATCTTCTGAGACAGTGACTCTCTCAAAGTCACAGGCAGCTGACCCTGCCAGAAACCTAACAGCCTGTCGTATCCCTCCCCGTCACCCACCAGGCCCTGCAGGTCCTGCTTCTGCAGTACTTGCTTCTCTTTTCATCTCCATGTTCCCTGCCATTACCCAGCCCTTACACTGTGTCTCTTCTTTGCTTAAACTCTGCTTTGGTTCTCTACTCTTTGGTTCTCATCTTCAGGATAAAGTCCAAACTTACGGGCTTCAAGACCCTTCACAAGCTGGCCTAAATCTAGTTTTCTAGCCTCACTCTCTATCCCTCTGTTCTCCCTCAACACAAGTTCTCTATTCCCATGGCCCCCTATGGCCACCTCTGGAGTAGAACTAAATGGTTGGATTTTGCTGTTAATTGTCTCTGCCAGACTACCAGGACAGGTATATTGTCTAATTTACCTCAGTCCTGGGATAGAAGGAAAAACACGAAGTCTCCAACTAAGGATTCCTCCTAAACTCCTGGTCCTTCTCTCCCAGACTTTTTCAGAGGTGGGTGCCCCAACATTTCAAAAAGAACATCAAAGGGGAGAGGGCCTCCATCACTCAGGCTGCACCTGCCTGGGGTCCACCAAGGACTCACCTCTCTGTGGCTGGTCAATGACAGCAGATCAATAAGGCCGGTTGGCATCCTTGGGCCTCTTTAGCTGGACCTTGAGCCTCTTCATGCCAATTTGAAAGCCATTCATGGCCTGAATAGCTGTCTGGGCACTGGTTGGATTGTCAAAGCTAACAAACCCTGGGGGGTGTGGGCACAGAGGTTAGCTGGGAACTCTATTGGCAGGGCCTCCTTTGTCTTTGATCAACCCCTCCCCCCCCACTTCTCCCTGCCCCCTCAGACCCGGTCCATCACACATATCCCTCCACCTTCCTTGTTTGCATGCACACACTCACACACATAAACAAATGTCATACTTACATGGACAAATGGCCTGAGTTTCCTAAAAGTGTGATTCTTGGAAGGACAGGAAGCAATTCTGAGTGTGTGTGTTTGAGGTGGTTTCCTGTCTTTCCCTGGCATGTGCCCACTCCTCCCTTCCACAGCTCCTATTCTGGTCCTCTGAACTGCGGATGGAGTTGGAGGGGATCTCTCTGGTCCCAAATCAGACTCCGCCTGCCCTGGGTAGACTCTAAAGCTTGACCTGGTCAAACATCTTTCAGACACCTGACCTTCCCAGACGAACCTGAACTACACTTGTTGCTGGTCTGGGCTTAGCCTCATCATTGGTCTGTGACCCTGCTTTGTGCCATACATTCAGTTGCTGGGAATCCGTGACTTATGGAGGGACACTCTTAGGGTCTGTAAGGAGTCTCAAAGTTGGGAGTGGGAGAGGACCAGAGAGATGGGGCACAGCTCACCGAAACACTTGCTCTGGTTTGTGGCTCGATCCACAAAAACTTTGGCAGAGACAACAGCTCCAAAGGGCAGGAATGTCTGTATGAGTTCTGCGTCACCAAACTCCTGAGGCAGGTGATAGATGAAGAGGTTACAGCCTTCGGGGCCTGCAGGAACAGTAGCAGGCTGGTTCAGTGGCAGGACCCTGAGTCCAGCCCCACCAGGCCCTGATCTCCAGCCCCCTGTCCCTCACCTTCTCTTTGCTGCTGGGGCAGGGCTGAAGGCTGCTGGGGAAAAGCTGTGCTCACTGGGGCATAGGCCGACGGATAGGCTGCTGGAGACAGAGGTGGGAGTGGGCAGTGAACCCCAGGAGCCATCTCCCAAGCAGGAACCCCATCTGTCTGGCCACCTTTGACCAATTCAGTTCAGTCCCTAGAGAGGTCGTTCTGGGCCCAAGGGTGGGGAGATGAGAGGGTCCACTCTTTAGAAGAAAGCCTAACCCCCCACCCCCCCAAATTTCCCTAGTCCTTTCTGGGGCCCTTCAACCCCCGCCCCAGGCCGCGCAGCGCTCAGTGAGACCTGCGTAGTGGTGCATCCCAGCGTAAGCCTGCTGCAGGGGGTCAGCCATGCCGGGGCTCTGGGCTGGGGAGAGAGGGGCGCGAGTCCGCAGTGAAGGCGGGCTGGCGGGCAGGGTCGAGTGAGAGGCAGCAGGGAACGAAGGGGACTCCCTTCCCAGGGAGGCCGCCCCACCCAACCCCCTGCTCCCTACTCCATTTCGGGGAGATTTGGGCGGATCGGAGGGGCCCACCTGGGTAAGGGGACAGCCCGCTATTGTAGAGAGTGTCGGAGCCTGGCTGCCCGTTGGTCTGGGGGGTCAGGGGGCCGAATCCATTGACCCCAATGGGCGCCGGGAGACCGGGAAGCGTGCCAGGGCCGCCGCCGGGAGGGGAGTTGGCTGCTGATGGAGGAGGAGGAGGAGGTCGCAAAGTCAGGGCGCAGCTCCGCCCCGGCCCCCTCCCAACCGCGGGCCCGCCCCAGGTCCCACCCAGCCGCGGGCCCGCCCCCAGGCCCCTCCCAACCGCGGGCCCGCCCCAGGCCCCTCCCAACCGCGGGCCCGCCCCAGGTCCCACCCAGCCGCGGGCCCGCCCCCAGGCCCCTCCCAACCGCGGGCCCGCCCCAGGCCCCTCCCAACCGCGGGCCCGCCCCCAGGCCCCACCCAGCCGCGGCCTGCCCAGCGCCCCTTACCTACCGCGGGCCCGCCCCCAGGCCCCTCCCAACCGCGGGCCCGCCCCCAGGTCCCACCCAGCCGCGGGCCCGCCCCCAGGCCCCTCCCAGCCGCGCCCTGCCCAGCGTCCCTTACCTGCCGCGGGCAGCAGCGGCGCGGCTACTAGGCTGAAGGCCGCCACGTGCTGCATTTGTGCC
The DNA here is from genome assembly GCA_004026885.1 of Lyroderma lyra. Classification (NCBI taxonomy): domain Eukaryota; kingdom Metazoa; phylum Chordata; class Mammalia; order Chiroptera; family Megadermatidae; genus Lyroderma; species Lyroderma lyra. The sequence goes on from PVJL010007011.1 coordinate 12,077, forward strand.
GCCACTGCGGCCACGGGGCCTAGACCTGGGCCCTGGGCCGCCGCCAGCAGGGCCGCCTGGTGCTGCAGGATCTTTGGGAGGGAAGAAGGGCAGGTGTGGAGGGTCCAGCGGCGGGCAGCTGCCCTGGCTCCCGATCCCCTGCCTGGCACACCCGCCTGCACGCCGCACCCGCGGAGGCCCGGCACCTACCGCCGTGGTGTAGGCGCCGCAGGCCCCGAGCGGCAGCGGCGCTGGGTGGAAGGCGCCCAACTGGCCCGCCATCTGCTGCATCCGCCGCAGCGCGCGCTCCCGGTCCGTGTCCGCCAGCTTGACCACGAGGCTGGACGAGGCGCCCTGGGTAGGGCAGGGGAAGCCGCGGTGACCGGTCCAGGGCCAGTCCTAGTCCTGGGCTGAGCGCCTTGCCCATCAGGCCTTTCCTGGGGCACTGATCTTATGTGCGGAGGAGGAGCCCGTCCCCACCCCACTGGCCTCACCCTCGGCCCCCGCGCCCGCCCTCACCGCCATGGTCCGGCTGCCGTGCAGACTCTGGATGGCCGCCTGAGCTTCCCCCTGACTCCCAAACTTCACAAAGGCACAGCCTGGGGCAGGATAGAGGGATTGGGTGGCTCAGGACACAGGGGCCAAAGGGTCATGTAGCCCAGAGTGAGGCAAGGTCACCAGGAAATCCCAGGGTCAGCTCAAGTCACCTTTACTGGTGCCATCCGGGCTCCGCAAGACAGTGCACTCCTCGATGTGGCCGAAGGGCTGGAACAGACGTCTGACGTCCTCCTCACCCTGCTGCTTTCCCAGCATCCCCACAAACAGCTTTCGGTCCTCTGGGGACAAATCCAGGAGTGACCTGAGACCCTAAGTCCTCTTGGACTCCCCAGAGTAGCCAGAGGAACTTAGGAACTAAGCTTACCACGGTGTGGGCAAGAGATTTAGGGAGTGAGAAGGGCCCGAGGCTACAAAGTTGGGTTTCTTTGAGGGACAGCATGACGTACCCCAGTGAACCCCAGACATATCTGGAGAACAGGAACTCAACCTAGATGTCCATCAGGAAAACCCAGGTCCTGGACAAACGCAGAAAGACTACTGCTTGTGTGGAAGGTGGTTCAGTCAATAGGATCTTTGGTTGGACAGAGCCCTGTATACATCTTTCCTGTTTGACCTTCCTGTTCTTAGTTTGGAAAAGGCTATTTTGGACCATTTTAGCCCTATTAAGATTGGGGATGCTCAGAGAAGGCTTTTGTATTCAGACTGGGACTGGAGAAGAGAAGTATATCCTTGCTAGCCAGCCTGATGGCAGTGGCTAGACTCAATGCCCCTTCCTGTACAAACCCAGAAGGATTCTGGGTGAAAAAGCAGCACCGGAGGCAGTTGTCTCAGCATACTGCCTCATCCCCAGACACTGAGCTCTGGAATGATGACGCCCCACCTCTAGATCCATACTCAACATGGGTGTTCCTCACCGCTCAAAGGTTGAAAGAGGGCAGGAAGCTTGGGTTCCTGAACCTCCAGCATTAATATTATCCTCACTCCACTGGCTGAACCCCTGACCCCTTTCCTTACCGCCCACTCCCACCACCTCCTTCCCTCATTGAACTGCCAGGGCCCTCACCGAGTCCTGCAGCCTCCTTTATGACTCCCCCTGAAAAGGAAGAACAGACTGCCTGAAGTTAGAAGTGGAGGGAATCTCCAACAAGGCTGTACGTGTGTCCATATTGCATCTGGATGGTGTGGGGTTCAGTCTAGGTATCCTGAGGTGTCTGTCAATTCTGTATTGGGGTGACAGGGGAGGGGGCTGCAGTTTATATGACACAGGCATAGTGTGTTCCAGCAGAATCTATCTAGAGGATTACTGCCCAACAATCCTAAGGGGGAAAGGATGGATAATGTACTTGTGGCTGGAATTCTGGAGGAGAGGCGGCCTTCTGTGATGAGAGTATAATATGGTGGGTGTGCTTCAGTTCTTGGGGTGTTAGCCACACAGTGGTGCCCTTGGAAGAGAAAACTGGGTTCCCAACCTTTTAAAAAAGTTGTGGAATCCATCGTTCTAACAAAAATATTAGGATGAACCTTGAAATATAAGAGAAAAGCAGAACTGCTCTGACTGAAGTCAGTAAAGTGTGGAGTATGTGTGCTAGAGTTCCTCCTCTTCCTTTATCTTTTTCCAATACCCTTCAGACAGGGCTCCAAGAAAAGTCTTTTGAAAACCACTGACCTATGAGATAGGGAATAGAGTTCCAGAGGGTGTATGAAGAGGGATCTGAGATTATTCTGCTTAGGAACCTGAAAAGACAGGAAAGGTCCTTTCATGAATCTCTTGACCAGTATGATGTTAGTAGCTTTGCCTCGACACCAGAAGACAGACCTCATTTGCTCAGGGAATCAAACCCCAGAAGTCTGTGTCATTGTTCTGAGCTATGACACTAAAGTATGCCCTTGCGGCAGCAGAAGGCCCAGGAGGGTCCAGAGAAGATCCTAGGGTCTCCAGCATCCCAAGGCTTAAAGAGGGCTTTGTGATGCCCTAATTTATATTGCAGCTGTGTCATCACCAAGGTGGTGATGGTACCTAGGTAGAGTCATGCCACATGGATCAGCATCCAAGTAGCCCTAGGTAGGAAGAGAGGTGTCAAAGCGGAGATAGGGTGCCCAGGTTGGGAAAGGGAGCTGTGTGGACAATGGTCTCATCCTCATCTACTCTCCTTGTTGCTCTTTTTGGCTAATGCTTGTCCTGTCACAAGCATGATCCTTCTTTAGCAGCGAGAGTCTCCCAAGTCATGAATTTCCAGAACTGTACAGAATTTGAAATTGAAATGGGGCCAGGGAATAGGCTGAGTTCTGTGCTGCCCATTTCCCAGGCATCACCTTGAATCCTGGTATTCTCTTTACCATTTTACATGGACCTTAATGGTCTTAATGGTGTTTGACAAGAGGATGATCTGGGTCACAGTTAGCATAAGCCTCAGATGATCCCCAAATGGGATACATTTCTTAAGAGATCTGGTATAAGAGATGTACAGGCTAGACCCTTGAGAATAGTCCCCAAATCCATAATCCTGAATATTTGGAAGGCTGATCACTGCCCCCAGAGAGATATGATGATGGGATTTAGTCCAGGTAATTCAATTTGCTATAGGTCAAACTCTACTAGTTTGGTAAAAATGAGAAGTCTGTAAGAGGTAGGCCAGGAATAATTGAATAAAAGCATCCATGGGTGATGGATGGGTCCCTAGAAAGATGGGAATATCAAACAGGGAGCACAACCTTCCTGAAGTGGGAGGAATTGGAACATAGCATCCGTGTGGCGTTGAGACATAGGAGAGACACACAGTTGAATGGTGTAAGTACATTTTCCTGTTGGTAACAAGTATGTACTCCTTACTCTTCTACCAAATGCTTTTTTGAACCCAAACCAAGTTGTTTGGGCCCCAGGGGCCCATATCCATGAAGCTGCCTTCTGTAACTGGTCATATAGGTCAGGAATCCTAATGAAGCAGCAGCAAATGATGGGGTTGAGAGCCCAGAGTTAGTCAGTCCACTCCATTTTCCCCAGCAATAACACCAAGATGCTATTCAAGAAAGGAGTCTCAGGAGTTCCCTGGGGTGTAGTGGCTAGGCTTCAGCGTTCTCAACGCCATGGCCTGGGTTCAATTCCCAGCCAGGGAACTACGAAAAAAAAAAAAAAAGGGGGCGGGGAGTCTCTGCTTCAAGTTGGCCTAGAAGAATTCTTGAGATACTCAAGTTTCTGGCTTCTAGGTCCCTCACACTCACTCATTTCAATATTGGTGGGATCTCATGATTGTAGGAACAGTGTAGAGGCAAGGTTTCAGCATCGGGGTGTCAACCACAAAACACATCCTAAAAATACAGGGCCACATTTCCTCCAAATACCATCCTAGGACATCCTGCTGGTGGCAGTGTTTGGAGCAAAGCATCTCTTCCCTGATGTCCTTAGTGATGACTGAAGCATAAGGAGCCAAGGAAGTGAGCCAAGGGAATGTGACTGAAGGAAATAGTCAGAGCAAACAGTTTCCTGGCCAGATATGATGAGCTTCAAGAAGAGCTCTAATTACACACACACACACACACACAAACACACACACACACACACCCCTTTTATGGAACTCATAAACATATTCAGTGAAGTTGCAGAATACAAAATCAACAAACAAAAGACAGTGTGTTTCTATATACTAGCAGTGAACAATCTGAAAAGGAAATTAAGAAAATAATTTCACTTGCAATAGCATCAAAAAATAACATTTTTAGGAGTAAACCTAACCAAAGGGGTGAAAGAAAACTGAAAATTATAAAATATTGCTGAAAGAAATTAAAGAAGACACAAATAAATGGAACACATTTCATGTTCATGGATTGAAAGATTTGATATTGTTAGATGTCAATACTACCCAAAGCAATCTACAGATTTAAAGCAACCCCTATCAAAATCCCTATGGCATTTCTTGCAGAAAAAGAAAAATTCATCCTAAAATTCACACGGAATCTCAAGAGATCCTGAATAGCCAAAACAATCTTGTAAAAGAAGAAAGTTATAGCTCTCACACTGCCTGGTTCTAAAACTTATCATAAAGCTGTAATAATGAAACATTGTGGCACTGGAATAAAGACAGACATGTATTATAGATCAGTGGAATATAATAGAGAGCTCAGGAATAAGTCTTTGTATGTATGACCAAATGATTTTCAATGAGAGTACCAGTCTTTTCAAGAAATGTAGCTGAGAAAGCTGGGTATCTACATGTAAAAAATGAAGTTGGGCCCTTACCTTAAACTATAGAGAAAAATTAACTGCAAATAGATCAAAGACCCAAACGTAAGTACCAAACCAGTAAAACTCTAAGGAGAAGTTAATATAGAGTAATGGCTTCCTAGGTATGACACCAAAAGCCTAGGCAACAAAAGTAAAAATAGATAAATTAGACTACATCAAAATTAAAAACTCTGTGCATCAAAGGACAAAATCAGAATGAAAAGGCAACCTATAGAATGGGAGAAAATATTTGCAAGTCATGTATCTGATAAGGGGTTTGTATTTAGAATACATAGAGAGCTCTTGCAACTCAATGACAATAAAACCAGATAAGCTGATATAAAAATGAGCAAAGGACTTGAGTCGACATTTCTCCAAAGAAGATATACAAAGGGCCAACAAACATATGAAAAGATGTTCAATAAGATTAAATATTAAGGAAGTGCAAATCAAGACCACAATGAAGTAGCACCTCATACCCATTAGGATGATTGCTATCTAAAAACAAAATAGAACAAACAAAAAAGCCCCAGAAAATAACTAGTGTTGTTGGCAAGGGTGTAGAGAAATTGGAACCCTTGTGCACTGTTGGTGAGGATGTAAAATGGCATAGCCACTATGGGAAACAGTATGGCAGTTACTCAAAAAATTAAAAACAAATTATCATGTGATCCAGCAATACCAGTTCTGAGTATATATCCAAAAGAATTGAAATCAAAGTTTCAAAGAGATATTTGTGCATCCATGTTCACAGAAGCATTGTACAAACAGTCAAAAGGTAGAATAAACCCAAATGTCTACAAACCAATGAAGGGATAAACAAAATGTAGTATATACATCAAGGAAATATTCTTCAGCCTTTCAAAACGAAATTCTGACATGTGCCACAACCTGGATGAATCTTGAAGACGTTATGCTCAGTGAAATAAGCCAGTAACAGGCAAATACTGTATGATTTCACTTTTAGGAGCTATCTAGAGTAGTCAATCTCATAGAAACAAAAAATAGAGTGGTGGTGACCAGGAATTGAGGGAAGGGATGAATGGGGAATTATTGTTTAATGGGTACAGAGTTTGAGTTTTGTAAGATGAAAATGTTCTGAAGATTGGTTGCACAATAATGTGTATGTACTTAACACTACTGAACTATATAGTAAAGACAGGAAAATTTGTTATGTCTTTTTTTTTTCTTTTTGGTATGTGGGTAGCTCCCTGGCTGGGGATCGAACCCAGGCCGCAGCGCTGACAGCACCAGCGCCGAAGCCTTAAGCCACTACACCACCAGGGAACTCCTGTTATGTCTATTTCACCACAATTTAAAAAAAAATAAAGAACTATAAAGATGGCTGGAAAAATAGGGAATTAGACCAAGAAAGAACTGTGTCTTTATCCTGATCCAGGAAAGCCAGGAGGTGAGTAAGAAAGGGAAACCAAGCCAGGGCTTCCAGGTTCCCCTAAGAGAAAAGAATTTCAGCCTCCCAAGATGCCTCTTCCGTTGCCAAGTTTGCAGTGGTTCAGTCATGCCCCATGGCTTAAAGACGGTCCGTTCTGGGTGGTTCACTTTGGGTGGTCCGTTCTGAGTACAGCTGAAGGGAAGCACCTCTCATTACTTTTGTAGGGAGAATGCATTTCAGGAAGTGAAACATTAACTTGAGTAAAATCTTAAGCAATACTGTGAAACTTACCCAGTCAGGTCTCAGTTGGAAGGATACTTTTCAGAATTAAATAAATATTTAATCAAAGACAGATGCGAGTTGTCAACTGACTGAGAAGAGTTGCTGCAAGGTCCATATTTGATTTTGGTCAGAGGATATGCCCCACTTCTACGAAATTCTGAAAATTCTAGCTCACACTTGCACTTTAACTCAAACTTTAGTTGTTAACACTGAATAAAATTGAATCCTAGAAAATTTTTGGAAAAGATGGGTAACCTAGTTTGATAGTAATATATGTTTATTACTCAAAATCCAGGCTAATATTTGACCAAACCCTTGCAAATTCAGGCAAAAATTACTTAAACAATTACAGAATGGGGATAGGAGGGTTTATATGAAAACTGATCATTGAATTTTAGAATGGAGTTAAACTAAATTTCAAGATTAAAAAAGAGATGTCTCACCTCAGAGAATATTTTCAATTTTAGAGTTAAAAAGTAAAGCAAAAAGAGTGCATGAATTGATTTCTTAACCTATTTCTGTACTTTAGGTTATAAATAAATATCTGCTGAGTAAAAAAATACAGCAAATTTGGGGAATGGAACAAGCAGAGCAATCACCATTGTGATTTACGAATTTATTGATTTTATGTTATGAAATTTGAAGGAGATGAAAGAATACATAGGAGTTCAATGATTTTGAAGACTTTGCCTAGGACTAAAAAATGTTTTTCCTATACAATTGGTATTTACAATTTAACTTATTTTTAGTGCTTCCAGAATAGAGATAATGTAAGCTAGGAAAAATCAACCCAGAATACGTGCTGAAGAGCAAATAAAATAGCCCTATTTAGTCACTACAGTCTGAGGGATTGGGGATCTCTAGCTCTGGCCTCACATCATTTATTGTTAACATTTTGAAATACATGAACCTTGAATTTTTATCCAGGCAAACATTTTAGTGTTCACATTTAAATAAATCTAAATGCTGAGGGGAAAGTTCTTGGCACCATGTATGTTTAATGTAGTGCCTTTAATATATTAGAAGATAATTTTATTTTGGAAAATTAGATGCATTTTCCCTTAAGAGTATACTGCTGAATGCCCCTGAATGTAAATCACAGGCATGGAATATGGAATATATGAACAGCATGAATTTAGCTGCAGAGTTTATGAGAACTGGCTGGGATACATTAAAAGGCTGCTATAATACAGTCCATGAGGATCTGGATGCCCATCTGGCACTGTGAGTGCCACCAAGCCTGCAGGGGATGGAGGAAGAGGACCCTAGCACTTTCTATCAGGCAGATCCTGTTGTGTTGCTACTATTATTGCATTGTGTCATTGAATGTGCTTGTAACCAATAACTTCTAAAAGTCATGTAACATGCAGTATGTTTAAAATATAGGTTATTTTAACCACAAACTTCATGTCTATTGATTTCAAATGAGGAATACTACTTTGTTGCATTGGCATCAAGATTCAAGAGACAGAATGGAAAGTAACTATTTTTGTCTCTATGCTTATGCACGCACAGTAGAATACTCCTCTGTGGCAGATGGAAAAACATGGAAAGCTTTGGAACAAAGAAGCAAAACTGATAGCTTTACTTAGATTTTCATAGTGCTGGTCCACTTAAAAATTAAAGTAGTTGCCAATGTTTAATATATGTGTAATTAAAATATAATTTTTCAATTAAATCATGACAGTCTCACACATTTAGGGTTACTTACATGACTGAAGCATTTGAGTTGGTGATCCTTATTTTATGGGAAGAAAAATCTAATAATCCCTTCCAGAAGAAAATAGCAGAATTTTGGAAGATTATATTTGCCTCGATAACTCTCGGTTTATATCTGCATTGATACTAGTATTCCTATCAGATACAGAAATCATTATTAATCAACTATAAACTAGGGGATTTAATTTCAGGCATAAAAAAAGGCAGGCTCACAGGCTTCACAGGCTTAAATATATTAGGGCAGGTGTGAACATGAACTCTGAAGTTTTATAGAATGTTTGGGATCACAAAGCTAATACTTGAATAGAGCAAGATATCCCACATTGGTGGGATACATTTGGTTACATTTCAAAAGCAAAATTCATACATTTTACAAGTTAGGTTTTTTGTTTGTTTTTTGTTTTGTTTTTTTGTATATGGGTAGTTCCCTGGCTGGGACTCGAACCCAGGCCACAGTGCTGACAGCGCCAGCGCCGAAGCCTTAAGCCACTACACCACCAGGGAACTCCATAAGTTACGTTTCTAAATCATTAGTTTGTGTTAAAATTCAGCAGAGAGCTCAACTCACTTTAGAAGAGATATATGGTAACATTGAAGAAAAGGAATACATTTTGGTTAGTAACAAGATTAACTAACACAGATCAGTTGGTAGTAAAATATGGTAAATTGTAAAGGCCCAACTGTTCTACGAGACTTAGTATATATCCTTTCTCTCTCCCAAGTGTGTAGCAGGGAACATTTGGTGACTGAGTGGGGAGCAGGGAGGGACTGAGATACCTTGTCATCCAAATCTGCAAGAAGGATTGATTACCTATGGGTACATTTAGAGCACAGTCGACTCTCAGTTAACCGACACCTATGGGGATTGGTAGGTGCCGTATAAATGTAAGCAGACTCTCCGTTAACCAGAATTCAAGCAACCAGCAAAAATATATTGCCGGTTGCTTGAGAGTGCTGGTTGCTTGAGTTCTGGTTAACAGAGAGTCTATTGGATACGCTGCTTAAAAGCCATCACTTGTCAAGAAATATCTGTGTAACACATAGCTACTAAAATTATGAACTACTCCCAGGCAGACTCTTCTCAGCTAGATTTGCGTTTCCTGCTCTCTTGAGCTGCTTTGAACAGGTTTTGAGGTGGGATGCCACATGTACAGAATTTGCCAATGATGTGACACCTAAAAAACTTGTACAAAAAGAAAGAGAAAAATGATCAAACTCAGGCTGATCCATTGGTTGGGGTCCCAATGACGAGGACACAGGGACCAGGCCAAACAGGAGCATTATCAGCATGGACTCTTCCTTTCTGCAGCTGCCCTCACCCTGACAAGCTGTGTTGCACTCCAAACAGCAGGAGTGCCCCCAGCACTGTGGACTTAGCCTTAACCAGACTCCAAGTTGCCTCATGTTCTTCTGAGCTCCGTACATGTTATTGTCTCTGCCTGACACACTTGCTCCTCTGTCCTCTTTTTAATATTTGATTACTTTTTGGTTCATCTTTGAGATCGCAGTTTAAATATTTCTATCCCTGGTAGCCCACCTTGACCGCCAAGACTAAGCTGGATGCCCCTTGACCATCCCAGGACTTGAAAAGCACTGATCACACTGAATTGTAACCCCTTGTTTACTTGTCTGTATCCTCTCACAGCTGCAGGGCTCCGTGAGTCCAGGTGCCAGGTCTGCCTCGCTCACGTCTATATTCCTAATGTGGAATAAGTTACTCAGAAGATGCTGGTTGGATGGTTGAAAAAACTAGATCCCAGCCTGTCTGCTTCTTAGCTCACTTGGGTACTCTCAGCAGGCCTCTCAGCTATGGGACTGTCCAGTGCTTGTGGGCAGGGCATAGAAGATGGCCTTGATGCCTAACTGTTTCCCAAGAATTCTTGGGACAAGTGACCCAGAGGTTTGGTATGCATTCTGGAACTTCTCAAAAATATATCTGGAAAGAATGAGATGGTTAAGGAGGGTGTGTACGTGGAGGGGAAGAAGGCAGCTTGGAAATACCTCTGCAAGCCAAACTAGGGGTGATAACATCTTGCCCAGAAATGAGAATCAGAGACCAGAGGTCAGAGAATCTAAAAGGGCAAAAGAGTTTGTGGAGGAAACAACTCCATGATGGAACCGTGAAGCTACCAGAGCCCTTTGCATTGAGCGTGATGTCTCAGAGGGTGTGCGGAATTAGCGGGTGTTAATAAATGTCTGTCAATTTGGTTCTATTCTTGCCATGACATTGGGTAACTTCACCTAACAAAATGATGGCTGATCTTGGGTAAAGCAAGGAGGATCTTAACTCGAGGGAGGATGACGGGCAGATGTAAGACCCAAAAAGGCAAGAAAGACACCAAACACTGATACCAGGAACTACCATTGCTTTTTCAGCATGGAAGCTGGCTGGAATGCAGCTGCTTGTCAAAAAGCACAGACTCTCAACCCCGCCTATTCTTAAGGAGCACTGGTGTTTGTGCACCAGGAAACAGTGCAGCTAAAAACCTTTCAAAGTCTTTCCATGATCTTTAGCATAGACTCAAACTCCTTGGTATGGCCTACAAAGTCTGTCGTACCAGCCTGATCTTTGACCAGGAGTGGCCAGGCGATGACAACGAAGGAATGAATGGCCTCAACCTATAGCATACTGGGTTCTTTGTGATCACAAGACTCCGGAAAAGGAGAATAATGCTAGCTTTGTTCTTCAAAGAAGAACCTGGAAAAACAGGAATGAACTATATCTAGGGGCAAGGTGGCATGAGCTCCCATCCTCTATCTCCAGCATTTGATTAAGCTTTTCCTGACTCTTATGGGTCTGAGGACCCTGGGACCCCAACCCTTCTTAGTTTGAGCTGGGAGGACAGCTGTTTCTGGTGCTGAGCAACTCTGGACACCACTTGTCCCCTGACCCAGGGAGTCTCTAGTAATAACCCATGGGTAAGATGGATTCTAGGAGTGGGCCCACCATCCCCTACTCAGGCGCTGTGCTGAGGTTCGTCAGGCAGGGAAGTTACCTCCTCGGCCCTCACTGGCAGCCGGTTTCACTTGGATTGGACGATTCATCTGAAAGACATCAGACCAACACACTCAGTCAGCATGACTGCCTGGCCCTAGGGACCCCCAGCTTCTCCACCTCTGGATTACTCAGGATCTAAGCCCTGGTCCTTTTGAACTCTGCACTTTACCCCTCTCACACTGGAATTACGGATTTTCTCTAAGATTCCTTCCTTAAATCCAGGAATTTAGCAGGTGCTCACACCGGAAGGGTTGGGTGATAGGAAGCTCGGTGTCAAGTGCAGGATGGACTGTGGAGACTACAGAGATTCTCTTGCTTTGGGCTCTGGGCAGGGAACTTGTGAGGCCCTGCCTCTGGCTCCTGGACTTCCTTAAAGGCTTTGGGTGAGAGGAGTTTGGTGGGAGGGTAAATTCGATATTGCAGATTGGTGTTTTGTACCTCAAATTGAGAATATAATTCTATGTGTCATTTAAATTAAACAATCTGGATATCAGACTTAGTGCTGTCTATCCCCAACTCTGTCACTTAATGGCTGTATGACTTCCAGCAAGCCAACCTCTCTTACATTCAGCTTGTTAAATGGGGAAAAGCTTCCCCAAGTTTCCGTGTCACCATAGTTTCTACCTCTCAGTTCCCTCCCTGGGCCCCCCTCCCCCCGAGGATGTTGGCGTCCTCCAAGGCATCTTCCTCAGCCCTGCTCGTTCTGCTCCTCCCGTTCTTCCTGGAGACTCTCACCCATACCCACAGCCTCAGCTACTGTGCCCACAGGGGTGACTCAGAACTCTGCATCTCCAGCCCACCCGCTGCTCTGAGCTTCAGACCCATGTGCCCAGCTGCTTGCTGGACATCCTGACCTGAAAGTCCCACTCGCACCTTCCACTTGACACAACCAAACCAGAGTTCATTTTTTTTTTTTTTTTGCCTGAACTGATTCTCCCAGTCATCAAGATACAAACCTGTAAAGCAGCTTGACTTCTCCCTCCATCCCCTCCCCCACCACCCGATTTCACCTTTTAATTCAGGGGTTCCCTGAGCAGGAGTGGATAAGAATTCCTGGAAACCATAGCAGACTCTCAAACTGGGGGACTGTATAATTTGTAAATGCTCTTAGGTGATGTCAATATCCACCCCACACATTCCCATCCCCCAGCCACCCTAAGAGAATTCATGATTGAATCCCCATCTCACCTTCTTCTCATGGGTGTTGTGGGGATCACATGAGATAATGGGGACGCAAAAGGTCTTTGTAAGCTGCCAAGAGCTGGGTGCGTAGGATGTGAGGAATTATTGTTGGGGGGCAGACAGCTGAGTGCCGGGAGGAAAGAACAGCGGCCTTCCTGGTCATGGAGAAGGGGTATTGATGCCCATCTGGCCTGAGAAGGTGATGATCTGACCCCATCCCCTCAGGAAATGCACTGCTTCTGCACCAATCAGGGGCCACTCCATCCTCTACCAATGTGCTCGTTGCCAAGACAACAGGCAGCTTCCTGTTACCATAGCCACAAGTGCTACCCGTAACCATGGTAACGCCCTGGCAGTCACAGTTGAGCAATTTCCTTTGGATCAGATTTGGAGGTGGGAGAGTGGGGAGGGTTTATTTAAAAAAAAAAAAAAAAAAGGGGGAAGGAAAACAGAGCAAGCCTGGATCTCTGCAGTTTCCCTCCCACCCAAAGAATTCACTCTGACACACCCAGCCGCTGCGGGGTGGGGCTGGGGGGTCGAGACACTGACAGGACTCAGGCTGCAGCCTAGAGGGTCAATCCAAGCAGATCAGAGCGAGCTGGACAGGTCTGAACTGGCCTGGACCAGGGACCAGGAAGACAGGCCCTGGCCTTGGGTATGGCCACCTGTGATCGTGAAGGAGAGATCAAGAGACAGAGCCATGGAGAGCTGACACAGGGAGAGATGAAGAGACACAGGAAGACAGAAATAATGAGAGAAAGTAAGAGACAGATCTAGAAAAGGGCAAGGAAAGAGAAATACTGGTGGAGAGAGGAAGGAAATGAAGGGATAATCAGGAAGGGGATGGAGGAAAGGCAGGGAGGAGAGTGGTGGGGGGAAGGAAATATGTGTAGAAGCCTGGGGTTAGGGGCAGGAAGGGTGAGCAAGACCATCATTATTTTATTAGTTCTTAAATAGATCCTGAGAATTTCTCTCTGGAGCCTAGAGTGATGAACACATGTGACAGCCGTGGTTTCCATGGCAGCTGCCTCCTTGGCTGGCTTTCTGGGGAGCTGGCACTCTGGAGGATGCCCCTCTCCTCCTCTCCCACTCCACCAGTCTTTGATGGAGAGTGGGCACTGGGTGGGACGTACATGGTCTACATGGGCCTGGCGGAGTCTAGACCTCAGAGGCTGGGCCCCAGGGCTTTCTGCCTCCTGTGCCAGAGGCAGAAATTTCCTGAACCCTATGAAGATCCTCAGGCTGGGCCCTTCAGAGGAGACACTGATGACCCTGGGGACCCTACCCACAAAAAAAGGGTCACGGGGGGAAGACAATGCCACCATTTCCTGGGACACAACATAGATTATTTCTAAATTCCTTCTGCCTGCTCTGGTCCCCACAGTAGGAATGAAAGAGCTGAGGCTGAGGGAGGATAATCACTTGTCCAAGAACACATAGTGGGTAAGTGCTTGAGCTAGAATTTCCCCCCAGATCTGTCTGACACTGAAGTCCATGATTTTTGCACTGTGCTGCTCAATTCTATTCTTAAGACACGAACACAAATAATGGGGCACAGAGGGACCGGGGCCTCAGGAGGAGTACAAGGTAATGTGCTCTGGGAGAGGTCGACTCCAGCGAGAGAGGCTGACTCAGGGAAAGCTTCATGGAGGAGGCAGATCTGACCTCGGGGGTTCATTTGTAGGCCTGGGCTCACTGGGACATGTGGAGATAATGGGAGAGGTGGGACTAGAGACCAAACATTTCAGATGCCTGGGACGTGGAGAGGGAGCTGTCGTCTGAAGGAGCAAGGGTTCTGGTGGTACCTGGCACAGAGGTAGCCAGGGTGTAACAAATTACTTCTGAGTCTGATAGACATTGATTTAAATCCTGGCTCCATCACTCGCAACTTCTCAAGACCCCTGAGCCTCAATATACACATTATTAAAACAGACAATCATGATCCTACCTTGCAGGGTTGTGGTGAAAATGACAGTGGCTAGATGTTAGTAGATGCACCAGATGTTTGTTTGTTTAAATGGAAGAATGTGAAACTGATAGGTGGGCAGGAGCCATGTCAGAGCAGGTTGTGAAACCATGACGAGGAATTTTGACTTTGTTGTATTTCAAAGGCGATAGGGATCCAGGGAAGGATTTTAAGTAGGGGACTAATCTAGTCCTTTTCGTTTTATGAAAGACAATACAAGCTGTCACCACACAGAGAAAAGATTGCGAAGGGAAAGATTAGAGGCAGGAAAATCAGTGATATAAGTAAGGGGTGAGGGTGACCTGGACCAGGGCAGAAGGAAATGGACAGCTTCAAGAGCTTTTCAGGAGGATTGAACTGGACTAAAGTTCTAGTAGATGTGGGGACAGCGATAGAGGAGAGAATGTCAGCTGACTACTAAGCTTGTGACTTCTGTATTGGGGAAGTTGGCAGTTTGGGAGTTTGGAGGTGCAGGAGAAATCCCCAAGGGAGGCGCCCAAGAGGATGAGGGCAGAATTGGGGAGAGCAGGTTTCCCCAGGGCTCTGGGCCTTCAGTCTCCACTGAGAAGTGGTTAGGGAGGACACCTGGGATGTAGGTATGCTCTGTGTGGCTGGAGGAAAAAGAGAGCTGCCCACGTGAACCACCTGGGTAACCCTACCCTGTTTCGTCCCTGCCATAGCAGAGATATGAGAATGGGGTGAGGTAATCATGGTTCCCCTTTGAAGAAAAGAAGGCATTGCCTCCTAGGCCAAGAACTTGTCATGAGACCTCAGATGAGCTCTTGCCCTTAGCTGAGCACCTATTCCCCTGAGAGTTTCCTAGGTGGTGTCCAGGCTCATGTCTACCTCAGAGTCCAGCCCTGAAGGGGAAATCAAGGGAGAGAATGTCAGAAAGAGGAGAGAACAGCCTATGTCAGGTAGTGGAGTGAGGAAGGTTGGAGGCAGCACATACAGATGCAAGGCCCTGGTCCTGCCCCCAGCAACAGACGGAGGGAGGGCAAGACCTTACCGCTTCTCCCTGCTTGACTTGCCTAAAATTCCTGCATTTAGGCTCAGCATTGCCCTCTTCAGACTATTCTGTCCTAATGCCAACACCTTCTTCCACCCAGCACTCATGCCCTCAGCCCCTTCCCCTGCTGTGGCAAGAGTGTTTTTCAGAACCTCCTCAAAAAAGGGACCGCTGGTGGGTCTAAGAGAGGTGTCATAGGTACAGGGAAAGGCAGAGCAAAGAAAAAGCAAGCTTCAGCAGTTTGCTCTACTTCACGCCCCTCCTATAATTCAATGAAGTCCCATTGATCCTCGAATCTCCATAGATACCCTAAATACCTCTCAAGTCCATCCTCTCCTCCTCATTCCTGCCCTATCCCCGGCTCCAGGCCAGCATTACTATTCACCTGCACTCAAGCAACGGTGTCCTGAAGGTTATCCTGTCTCGAGATGCTTTCTCTCCAACCCAACATTCACACTGCAGCCAGAGTGATCTTTTAAAATCGGTCCCTCACTCTTCTCAGCCTAAAACTCACTTACGGTTCCCTACTGTAAGCCTCCCAGTAAATTGCAAGATCCAAGACTGGCCATCAAAACTTGTGAGTCCTGCCTCCCCTGCTGCCCAAGATACATGATATTCTCCATTCACGAAGAGCCTTAGCTGTCTTTGCTGGACACCGTCCCCGCCAAGTTCTCACACAGTTCCCAGAATTCCAGAAGTGGCCTTTGCCTTTTAGGTTTCTAGACCTTCAGACATCATGAATTATGATCATGATTCAGCTCTGATAGCTCTTCTGTGAAGCTTCTCCTCCCTCTTTTTTTTTTTTTTAATTTTTAATGTGGGTAGTTCCCTGGCTGGGAATCGAACCCAGATCGCAGCATTGACAGCGCCGAAGCCTTAGCACTACACCACCAGGGAACTCCCTTTTCCCTCTTTACTCCTGATGCTTCGTTTACATGCCCAGATATAAAGCCCAGGGAGATGTGATGAGTTATTTCTGGGCTGGAAGCTCCATGAGGACAAAGGCTCCAACTCACTAGGCAGCTGTAGCGCATACCATGTTTTTGTGTGAGGTATAAAAAATGTCCCCCTTCCTCTGGGCTGACACAGAGTGATAAAGTGCATGGCTTTGTCAGCAGAGCATGTCAGTATTAGCTCTCATCTGTCCTTTCCACTCAAGCTGTTCTGTGCAGGGCACAACTGCAAAAGCAAATGTACTCAGTCATGTCTGTCTCCTTCAGTGCTTGAAGGGATGGATGCCGACAGGAAAGGAGGTCATGAGCAGGTAGAGAGATAAGTAAGGGAAAACCTTCTGAATCCCAGAGGTGGGGCTGAGCTTGGGCTTCACCTTCTTCAGGTGGATCCTGGAGCCTAAAGTGAGGCTGAAGGAAGTGGCTCCAGTGTCATTGGGAAGAAGCTGAAGAAGATGGGACAGAGCCAAGCTTTGATAGGTGACAGCAATTAGCAAGAGGCAGGTGGAAGGGAACCAAGAGGATGGCCCAGTTCAGCAGTTACTATGAAATTTCCTCTGGGGTCCAGGATTTCTCTTTGGCATTGACCCAACATTTCCTGGTCCCACAGTGACAGTCCTGCCTGTCTCCAGAAGCAGCCCAAATTGATCTTGTCCCTGCTTCTCCAGAAGATGGCAGCTATGCTCGGGACCCAGTGCTTGTAGAAAACTGGGCACTCTTGTCCCTCAATTCTGGTGGGCCTGCGGCCAGGTGACTGAAGCTGCCACTGCCCCTGGCAGGCCCAGAGGAAGAATTGATGGCACAGACATTGCTGGGGCTGGCCAACAAAGCTATTGATTTTCATTTAGGAGAATAATTAAATATTAATTTTCACTTTGTTAAGCTGGGAAGGGTGAATAAAACCAATTCTGGAGGTGCCAGAGGAAGCCAGGCCATGTTAGAAGACTGTAGGTGAAGGAGTGGGAGGGGCAGATATGTCCGGTCACCAACCCCTCTGAAACCCTACTGCCCTCAGTGTCACTATCCTGGCTCAGGTAAAAGTGAATGAATTCTGGAGCCAGACTGCCTGGACTCAAAGTCCATATCTTCCCATTAGCAGCTGCATAACCTTAGGTAAGTCACTCAGTTTCTTCATCAGTAAAATGGAAATGCTAATAACAATACCTTCTTCATGAAAGGTTAAACAACTTGGAATATGTAAAGTTCTGGAATCCACAATGTTACTTATTATTATTTCTCTTTTCTCCCCTAGAAATTATCCCTGTAGTCTGGGGCTTCACAGTCCTTATGTCAAGTGCTCTTAGCCTCCTCGAGTCCTCCAGGGACCCCTTAGCTTCTGGAGCCCTGTGGCTGGTTGAGGAGGGGTTTTGTTCTGCCAAAGTTCATCTCATTTTTTCAGTGCCTTTTGGTGCCTTTCAGGAAAAAGTGCAGACTCCTCAGCTTGGTATGCAAAGTTTCTTCTTCAATCACTGCCCTTTGTAGATATTCTCTCCAGCCAGCCGATGCTCACATGAACCCTTCCCCACACCTCCAACCCCATTTCACACCCATCCTGTTCCTTCTGTCTCTGCACCTTTACCATCCTATTTCCCACATGAAATGTTACAGTTTGTCTAGTGACACTTAAAATTTTAATTCTAGCAATGAAGTCATTTACTCCCATGGTTGGATGACTTCTACTTCTCCTCCTACTAATGCTGCTGTTACTATTACTACTACTACCATGACTAGCTAACCTGTATTGAGTGCTTATTATCTACCATGAACTGTGTTAAGCCCTTTACATGACTTAGTTCATTTAATTATTACAACAGCCCTGTGAGTTCAGTTTTACAGATGAGGAAGCTTAGGCTTAAAGAGGTAAAGACTTGCTCAGTGTCAGAGAGTGAATGAGTGGTGAGGCCTGGATCCTTACCCAGGTCTGCCTGACTCCAGAGCCTGCATACAGAAGATGGGTGAGGATGATGAGTTGGTATTACTTGACACTGAGTTGCTTCAGTTACTAGACTAGGGTGGTTCTAGGATCTGGCACTGCATTCATTAACAGCTTGTTCAGCTCTAGGCAAAGATTGTCCTGTTGTTGGACAGCTCCAATTCAAAGAGATGACTTGTTGAGATTGAGCTAAAGTTTTTTCTACCCACAGATCCTGATCCTGCACTTTGGGGCCACGCGTAGAAAACCAAATCCCTCTTCAGAATCTGAAGGTTATCCCCTCCCCAGTAGTAATAGTTATTGAGTTCCTACTCTGTGCCAGGCACTTGCTAAGCCTCAGTGTATCTTCATGATACCCAGTGAGCTGAGTGTTAGTATAACCCACTCTATAGATGAGAAAATCAAAACTCAAGAGTCTAAGTAATATATTTAGAGGCATAGAATTGGTAAATAGCAGAGCTGCGATTCAAATCTAGGCCTCTGAGACTCAAAAACTAATATTTTTAATTATTATGTTATGATGCCTCCCAGCAAAACCCACACTAAACCCTATTTTTCTCCCACTAAAAAGCTCCAATTTCTCCAATCTATTATCCCATATACATGTTATGTCTCCATCTCATCATGGTCTCTTTCTGAAAGGCTAATGACCCTTCTAAATCTGAGTCCTTGAACTTGGTATAGTCCCAGGTTTAGCCTTCCCAGACCATTTGAATAGTGCTCTTGTTCTAGACACATCACTCCTTGGACAAGAGAAAATGAAGATGGGTAGTATGACTTGCTCTTGGTGAACTCACATGAGTTCCTAACAATCACCACTTTCTTCCTGCTACATGGTCAATTGGTCCCACTTTGCCTTTTGTCCAGTGATTAGCCAGCCATTAGCCAAGGCCATACTAGGTTCCACTGACATGTAATGGACTAGCAGTTTATAGAATCAGATCTCTCTTAACATCAGCCAAATGTTTGAAGTATGGAGGGAAGGCAATCTTGGTGAGTCAAGGCACTCTCCAAAAAAACATTACAGAAAGAAGACCAGAAGGATGTGCCATCAAGGACCCTAGGACTCGAGAAAATGGGATATCAGTCCAGCAGATCTCTTACCCATTTATCTGCCTACATGCTCACACCAGTGACAAATAACATCTGAAACCATGATTTTAGCCAAGGTGGACAAACTCTAGTGAAGCCCACAACACTGATGCCTCTCCTCAAAGATGGGTGGAACAGTTGGCCCAGGGGTCTTGAGCCCATTGCTTTGAGCCAGAAGAAGAACCTGTAGCTGTTCAGGGCACAGGTAAGCCCTCTCCTGGAAAGATGGTTCTGTAGTTAGTTCCTGATTCCAGCCCAACTCCTACATGCTGCTTTGGCATGCATGTAGGGCATGCCCCCAGCCTGAGGTGATTCCCACCCCCCAACCCTGGTGGACTTACCCCTGGCAGGGTCTTCTGCTCGTGCAGTGCACTCTGGGCCTTGAGAGCAGAGTCCCGGGCGCAGTAGGTGAGGAAGGCACAGCCTGGGGAGGAAGAGGCTGGCTCAGGGGGTTTCCTGAAACCCCCAAATATTCTTCCTGGAAATACCCCATTAAGTTGACAAGCTCAAGGCCACTCTACTTTAAGCAAGGATACTGCTTCTTCTCTGCCTCTTCCCATTTCTGAAGGGAAATGTTTCATGTGTCTGTGTCCCAGGCTCTGGCTCCCTCTCCTTTGCTCTTGGCCTCCTGCCTAGGCAACATGTGTACCCACACCCAGTCACATGCTCCTACAATCCCACATCTCTCCTCCCCACTCCAGACATAAGTCCTGTTGAGGTTAAACCTCCCTAAGCGGCTTTGTCTTCAGTTTTAACCCCAGGCTGCCCCTTCCTTTTTGAATTCATACTCACAGAGTCTCCCAGAATCAGCCTGGATTCATTCTCAACTCAGTTTCAGATGGGAGGAGGCAGAAGAGGAGGAGGAGGTTTGGGATCCAAGTCCAGGACCTCGCAACTGCTTCCTAACACTTTTCCCCTCCAAGTCTGAAGCTGAGGAATGGGTTAAATTGAGGCTTAGAAGATGAGGCTGGCTTAAGGGCTTCCTGTAGGTGGGAGCTTCCAGGACCTCCAATCCTATTCAAAGAGCTTGATCTGTCAGCTTTCCTAAGGCTTCAAGGGTCTCTTAAAGGGTTAGTGTGCCCCAAATCTGACTTCTCTAAAAGAGCTGGTAGATACAGGTATAAGAGTCTGGGTTGAACCAAAGGGTCAGTCCTACTTGTCTTTGTTCAGCCTCAAAACCTGTAGCCTGCTAGGAAACATTGAAGCAGGAATCTCTTCCTTTCCAAAAGTCATTGAGCACTCACTCATTCAGAAAATATTTATTGAATACTTACTTACGGTGGGGCATTATGATGAGCTTGGGGATAAAGCAGCAATAAGACAGACACATTCTTTGCCTTCGGGCAGATTATAGAAAAGGATCATGAGAGACATGTCATTGAGTCCAAAGTGTTGAACTCAAGGAACCCACTAAATCCTCAATAATAAATAGGGCTTAACCAGGTAACAAGAAGGGTGGTAATTATTTCAAGTGGAGGGAATAGCACACGTGAAGACTGAGTCAAGAATTCAGGGTGTTGGGGAAATGAATGCAAGGCTAATATGGTTGGAGATGGGTGAATGGAGGCACAGTGGCTAGTGAGGTGTGTAGATATCAGGCCTTGGACACCTCAGTCTGAATTTTAAATTTTTTCCTAAGAGCAGTGGAGAGCTACCAAAGGATTTTAAATGGGTTGTTGCATGATAAGATCTGTGTTTTCAAAAAGAGCCTTCTGAACGTAGGAAGGAGAAAGACTGAGAAAAGACAAAGTGGATGTGGGAAGCCTTCAGGAGCTTGATGCACTTTTCCACTTAGACTTCAGCAGACTAGAACGGCAAATGGGAACATTTTTTTCCGGTGTCTTCTATGTGACTGCCTCCTTAAAGTGGGTGGATATCTGCCATTTGTTGAGTTAAAGGGAACTGAGAGACTCCTGGGACAAATTCATCATATCAATAGAGAAACAGAAGCCCAGAGAGTGTCAGTGGTAGGATAGGGTTTGGAATCTCTTAACTCCTAGGCTGAGGTTGTTTTCAAAGCACTGTGGCTGTCTCCCTCAGTACCCAGCCATTAAAAGGAGAATGAGTCATTGGCTTTTGGAAGTCACTGTTGCTGGGGAGAGGGTGGAAAGATGTTGACTTGGAGACCCTCTCTGATCATCCTGCAAGGCAATCCTGCCTTGGAGAGTTGCAGGCTGGTTTGGGGCTAAATCACCAAGCACCTGATTCCACTTGCATCTCTGCTCCATCTTTTGCCACCAAGTCACATCAGTTGACATCATAACTAGGCAGGGCTGGGGCCCTGTCTAAAAGGCTCAAGGGGCTCAGTTGCTGCCTAAAGGAGTCCATATGAACTACCTGGGATAGGGGGTGGAAAAATGGAGGGAAGGAAAGACAGAGAAGCTTGGCTTGAGGGACAGATGAATGAAAAAAACAGGAATTAGAACTAAATAAAAGATATGGGGAGAGAGTGAGAGGAGGAGAGAGAGATGAGAAAATAGGAAAACAGAGACTGCTGGTGTTTTACAGAGAAGATTGAGAAGTAAAGGTATTCCACATACTCCCCTTATTGTAAAACTGGCCTATAAAGATGATCTTGTATTTCCATACTGAAATATATGTTTAGAAAATAAGAAAATAAATTGCTATGGATGGATGGACAGCTGGGCAGCCAGACTGCATTAAAACGGATCTGGGTGTTATGGTCTTGTCCTTTCACGCCCCGTTTAAAATAACCCCACCCTAAAGGATAGAAGATGCACTGTTCCTTACTGTCCCAGATCTTCTATGGGCATTTATTTTCCTGAAGCCTCTCCATTAGTTTGCCTAGGAACTCCCCAAGGCTTCCCAATTGAAAAGAGATGGCCACCCGATTACAGATCCCTTAGGAAAGTACCTTTAGCTATTACCCAGGGCCCACCACTTTTCTCCTAGGATGAGTATGGAGGATAGTTGGTGAATCTCCCCTCCCCTAAATCCTGAAAGCACAGCATGGTGAAGGTGGGGAGAGATAAAGGTATTTCTCCTCAAATCATTTCCTTCCCCCACCCATGGATGCATGTGACTCTGGCTCTCTTACTCCAGCCCAGCCTGGACAGACTTTTCTGCATGTAAACAAGCATCCTCCCTCTCTCTACAGGAAGAAAGGGGTGTGGCTGGACAGGACTGTGATGCCTCTGTCTCTCAAGCAAGGGCAGAGAGAAGGCTCCTTTCTGCCTCTTCAAACTGACCCACCTCAGGCTCTGGTCCAGGACCAGCCTGTGAGGGAGAAAAAGCAGGGGACCGTAAAGAGGACTGGGGAGGGGCAAAAATGAGGCATAGGCTTGGGGTGATTAAGGGATGAAAAAAGTGCAAGTTTAGCTGAGAGGAAAGCTGAGATGAGGGGGCACAAAGTGGAAGGAGTTCCAAGCTGAGGTTAGGGTTCTAGACTCAAATCAGAAGAGGTAGACAGTGTGGGATTCTGCAAGGGGCAGAAAGGTTAGGGTTACTGTTAAACATAAAGGTGGAATTTGGAGCTGAGAGCCTCCTGGGAGGACAATTGCATTTTGTGAGTTAGCTAGGCCTGGGTTCTGAAGAAGGGGAGAGTTTGAGTCTGTGGCATTTTTAAATTGGCAGTCTAAGAGTCAAAAGAAGGCTCTGGAGGATGGCTGGTCATGGAGGCCACAATGAAGGGTGCAAGTCCAAGGTATGTGGGTGGGTGGTTAGGCCTAAGTGGAGTGGCACCCGATGGGGGTGTTTAGAAATGATTGGATCCAGCATTTGGGAGATCGAGGGCATTAGAGACCTAGAAAGTAGAATAAGTTTCCAAATTCCAGGATTTGGGATGTCTGATGGAAGGAATGGAGGGAGGTCCAACTGAAAGGCTGGGACTGTTGGAATGTGAGAGGTGAAGGGTAGGAAGTTTGAGAACATGTCAAGGGACCAGAGTGATGATCAGAGAGAGGACGACAGAGAAAATTCTGGGTTGGGGGCTCTGTGAATATGGGGAGGATACTGAGGCTTGTATTGGACTGGTGTTGGACTGCCTCTAGGCAGGGCGAGGGTTGGGGCTGCGGTTGAGGCTGTAGTTTGGGTTGGGTCGCACTCTAATCGGATTGGGGCTGGGCAGGGCTGGGCTGGGCAGGGCTGGGCAGGGCTGGGCAAGGCTGGGCTGGGCTGGGCTGGGCTGGGCTGGGCATGGCAGGGCTGACCCCGCGCGCACCTTTGTGGAGGCCGGTGAGCCGGTCCTTCAGCACCGTCAGCTCGTAGATGCGGCCGAACTCCTCGAACAGCGGCTTGAGGTCCTGCTCGTCCAAGCCCCGCGGGATCTGCCCCACGAAGAGCTTGATGGCGTCGTGGTCCTTCATGGGTACTGCAGGACCTGGGTTTAGCCCGCTCATGCTGATGCCGCTGTCCGCGGTGCTGAAACCCAGGCGCGGCCCGGGGCCGGCGGGCGGCGCAGACCCTCCGGGCGCCGCGGCCATATCCCCGCCCGGTCCGCCCTCCCGCCGGTCCCGCCGGTCCCGCCTGTCCCGCCTGTCCCGCCGGTCCCGCCGTCCCCTCCCTGAACCGGTGGTGAGGGCCAGGAGGGAGGGGGCGGGGCCCGGGCAGCGAAGGCGGGGGACTTTACAGGGGGCGGGGTCCCCGCTGGAGGAACGTAAAGGGGGTGGGACGGGCTAGAAAGAGGCGGGGCCGGGGGCGGGGCAGGCGCGGGCCGTGCCAGCAGGATGCTGGGGCCTGGCTTGAGGTGCCTGTTCCTCGCTCTCTGGGGCTCCCGCCCGAGACTGGAGCCAAGACCTGAGCCCCAGCCCCCGTGTTTGATGACGTCAGGTAGCTGGCCGCCGAGTCCACGCAAATGATTTGCATAATAAGGAAGCAGCGGCCAATCAGACCTGGAGTTGACCGGGCTCGGCCGGGGGCGGAGGGGTGGCTGGGCTCACGCGCTCCTGCTCGCCAAGGCAACCGGCTTTCGGATACCCAGAGAGTGTGTGTGTGTGTGTGTGTGTGTGTGTGTGTGTGTGCGCGCGCGCGCGGGCGTGGCTGTGAATCGCGCCTGTGTGTGTGTGTGTGTGTGTGTGTGTGTGTGTGTGTATGTAGTGTGTGCGGGCGTGGCTGTGAATCGCGCCTGTGCGCCTTGGACCGCGTGAGGGGAAGTAGCTTAGTCACGCGTCTGCGGGAGTCGAGCTAACCTCTCCTCACACATACAGGCACACACGTCTCCAATCAGGAGCCTTTCCTGCGAGGGATGGGGATTCCTCTCCCTTTCACACTACCAAAGCCAGTTCCTCCGAGCCGTCCTACCCCGCCCCATCATACATATCTCTCTTGGATGTCTTCAACCACTTTCTTTTCCACGAGCCTCAAACACTTTCGTATCCCCAGCATCCCATTTCTTTTTTAATTTTAAAGAATAAAACCTCCAAAACACTCCTTGAACACGGATTCCTTCTCAGGAGAGTGAGGGAACTTATATTAGCCATATTTGCTCAGATACCTGTACCTGGTTTATGCCAATGCTGTGAGCTCAAGGAGTGGAAAGCAAAGCTGAGAGTCTGAGGGTCAAAGAGGTTAGGATCAGGCCCAGCCCTAACATCTGCTGAGCCCATGGCAAGAGAAGAAATGGAAATAGACAAACCGTGCATCTATATATTTAAAAAATGTAAAAATAAGTTAAAATTTGTTAAATAAAACATTCGTCTCTCACATTCACAAATACATGATAATAAAAATGAAAAGTAAGTGTAAAGACATTTTATATGTCTGAAAGTTGGCCAAATATTAGAGCTGATGGGATTTTATTACTCTTGCTCATCTCTGAATATTCTCTTGATAGGCCAGTGATGGTTGGACAGAGGAGTAATACAATAAAGATAAATAATTCATAAATTACGTATTTATTTTATAAAACTTTTTCTTGCCTTCTTTCAATTAAATTTGCTAACCTGTGTACACTGACTATTCTAAGATACTTCTCAAGAGCAGCAATAACAATTGGAATCAACAAAATATTAAGCAGAAATAAATTATGAAGTTGACAATGCACTGTAGAATTATATGCCTGAAACCTATGTAATCCTTGCTAACAGATGTCACCCCAATAAGTCTAACAATAAAAATGAATTAAAAAAAATAAATTATGATTTTTTAAAGTTATTTTTAAACTTTAAATAAAAGCTACTCCTTGTAATTACCTGATTATGAAATAGGTTACTAAGACATTTCACTTTTATTCAGTTTGATGCATCTTTAAACTTCCTTTATTCCATGGATTATTTATAAGTATATTGGTTAGTTTCCAAATATTTGGAGATTTTCATGTTATATTTGTGTTATTGATTTCCAGTTTGAACCCATTATGGTTAGAGAACATACTCTGTGTTATTTCAATTCTTTTGCATTTGTTTAGGTTTGTAGCCCTCAGAATATGATCTATCTTGCTAAATGTTTTGTTAATACTTGTAAAGAATGTATATTCTGCTGTTGTTCAATGGACTATTCTATAAATGCTGATTAGATCCTGCCAGTTGATGATGTCGTTGAGTTCTTATATATCCTTGCTGACTTTATGTCTAGTTGTTTTATCAACTGTTGAGGGAGGAGTGTCGAAGTCTCTAACTATAAATGTGAATTTATGTATTTCTCCTTTCAGTTATATTCATCTATTTTTTCTGCAAGAGCTCTATTGTTTCAATTTGGTCCATGTCATGGGAGAGAGCTCCAGGGTTAGAACCCCTGCCTAGTGGTTGCAGGGAGCGGCTCAGGCAGAAGCCCAATATCAGTGGGATGCAGAGGGGTGCTTCAAAGTCCTCTGAGCTCCAAAGGCTCTTAGTTATGCTTGAAGGTGAGCCTTTTGAAGAGACCCTTGGTCAGCTCAGCCTGGGGCCCGGCCAACCTGCAGAGATTAATCAGGTGATTACCCATCTTCTTGATAAGTTTCATCTGCTCTTCTAGGAAGTGGCTCTCCAGGAAATCATAGAGATGGGAGTCTGTGTGGGCAGAACCCAGGGCATGCAGATTCAAAAGGGCCTGGTTCAGGTTCTTCTCTGTGATCATGGTGGTTTCCATGGAATTCGGAGTTTTACCCCACTCATCTTGGGAAGGCTTCTGCAGGTCCTCGAAAAGGGCACAGCAGCTGGTTTTGCATCTTTAAGAGATGCTCGGCACCCTCACACTTCTCCTTGGCCAACTCACAGGATAAGTGGCCTTTGCCCTCCAGAGCCACATTGTCCTGGTTGAAATAGAAGCCTAGAGAGAAGTAGCTGTAGCAGAAGCAGGTTGACCAGGTTATTGATGGATGCTTCCACCTCAGTGGAATAATTCTCATGAACTTGGAAGCTCATGTTTGCCTAGTAAAAGTGGTTAAGCTCAAAAACAGTGTTGGCTGGTCTCAGAGGCTGAGAATGGCTGAGATGGTACTGAAGGTTGCAACTGGAAAAGAGGTTGGAGTGTGGTTGGAGGCTGGAAGAAGTGGGGTGCCTGGGTCTGTTTCTTTCAAACACCATTGAAGCAAGAGACAGATTCAAGGGACTACTGAGGACACTGCCTAGTTACATTAGTTTTTTTCACATGTTTTGCAGCTCTGTTGGTTGGTGCATACACATTTATGATTACTGTCTTCCTTTATGGTTATGTAATGCCACTCTGTGTTCTTGATAAATTTCTTGCCCTGAGATCTATTTTATCTGATATTAATATAGCCAACACTGATTTCTTTTGGTTAAGTTGGTATAATATATTGTTTTTCCTCCTTTTATTTTCAGGCTACATATACTGCTATATTTAAAGTGAGTTTCTTGTAGACAGCATGTAACTGGGTCAATTTTAAAAACCAGGCCACTAATCTTTGTCTTTTAATTGCTGTATTTAGACCATTTACATTTAATATAATTATCAACAAGTTAGGGTTTAAATCTGCCACTTAATTTTTTTGTCTTCTTTTCATTTTCTCTATTTATTTTAAATTATTTAAGACATTTATTAACAGGTGCTTGCAGTTTGTTGACTTTTTTTTGAAAAAAATCAAGTTGTAAACTTTTATTATTATGAATTAAAAATGAAGTTCTTAAAAATCTCAACTTGACCAGATAAGAAACAATTTAAAAACCTTTAAAAGTGTATTGAGAAAAAAAACAGGCTTTTCCTATCTTTTTATTAAAAAACATGTTTGTCATGACCAAAAAGAGACATCCTTAGGTAAAAAATAATGAAGACCCCATGCTGCATAGATAATGCAGATCGTTCTAGTTATCTGGTCAATGGGCAAAAAGCAAGCACTTAAGATCTTTAGGTCCAATCTTTTGTTCATTGTTTATTGCTGGAATTTCATATTCATTTCTTCTAGCAGGATGACTAAATCAGATGATGGTAAAGATGGTAAGCTGGAATTCACTCAGCCCTGACCTGCTCAGCCTCTGGAGCAGACGAATTCTCACCTGGTGGATCAGCTGCTTTTGTCTCTTTGCCATCTTGTGGTTTAGGGTTTCCTGGGTGTCTGTGTTGATAATTAAAATTATGGTGGTACCCACGTTGAGGTGGCTGCTGATCTTGGGTCCCATCTCCTTGATTTTCCTTATCTTCTTCATTGCCATTCTCTCTAGGCTGTCTTGGGTGAGAAATGCCCCTGTGGAATCATGGTCTATAGTCCTGATACATATCTTCTCTCACTGGTCTAACTTGTTCTCCTGTACCCTGGCTGTCAGCACCCTCCATCACTTCTTCCTGCACAGGAGGGTTGGAATACTGTGGTCGATGCTCATAGGGTCTCCACATGCAGTAAGGTGGGAACTGTCGCCTGCAGTAGGGCCAGTGCTGTTGGGCCTGGCCTTCTGGAGCTGTCTCTGATCCCTCATTCTTTTCCCCACTCTCACTATTCTGGTAATTCTGCTGGTAATTGTGTGGAGGAGCCCTGTGACTTGGATAGCGTCTATAATGGTATGGTCTGCTGCATATTTATTGCCTTGCACTGGAACTCCACCAGGGCCTGTAACATTTGCTGCCTCCACACCCTTTTTTCCTTCAACAATATCAAACTCCACAGTATCTCCATCTCCTAAGCTGTGAAAGTCCTTCCTGGGGTTATTCTTCTTTATGGCAGTCTGGTGTACAAATACATCTTCCTTGGTGTCATTCTTGTTGATGAAACCATATCCATTCCTTACATTGAACCATTTTATTGTTCCCAAAACCTTCGTTGTGATGATGTTCTTGTCCCCGCTGGAAGGCGTGCTGTAGATGTAAGGCCTCCTGGGTCACCGCTCCCTGCATTGCTGCGGTGGTGCTAGGCTTGGTGTCAGCAGACCTGAGGGCGGAGGTGGCTGGGGGAGGGCAGGCAGCTGCTGCGTCTCCACCTGGCTGCTCATGGTTGCAGTGATGGCTACCGGGGCTGGCTGCAGCAGCAGCTGCTCCTCCCAGGGTGTAACCAGGCCGGCGACAGCAGTGGGGCTGCTCAGGGCTCTCTGGGGTCGCTCTCCGCTCCCGCTACAGACTGAACTCCATTTTCGCTGTTCATTTCTGTTTCCCTTTTTCTGCCTTCCTGTGGTTGTTTCTGATTCTAGGTATATTAAACATTCATATCTTAACATCGTCTACTGGTGTTGATATTTTACCAGTTCAAGTGATATATAAAAAGTTACCTACCTTTAAGTCCTTTTATCTTGCTTCATTTATAATTGCCTTAGATACAAGGAATGTCGGAAAGTATCCAGCCATGTAATACCAAAAATAGAGGCATTTCTTTGTGGATTTTTTCCAGACAGCCCTCTTTGTCCTTCACGTACTTTGAAAACCAATTCGGAGAATGTTACTTAAAAACAATTTGGAAAACTCAAGAGGAGCTTTAAAGCCTATAATAATTACCCAGAATTTTTTTTCTTTATACTGGCCTTTCCTCCTTGCAGATAGTTCAAGATTCCTTCTTTTATCATTTATTTTATATTTTAAGAATTTCCTTAGCCATTCTTTTAAAGTAATTCTGCTGGTGACAAATTCTCTAAGTTTTTCTTCACCCGACAATTTCCCTTTCATTCCTGAAGGATATTTTTGCTGGATAGAGAATTCTGGTTTTATGGTTCTTTTATTTCATCATTTGAAAATGTTGTGCCGCTTCTTTATGGACTCCATAGTTTCTGATGAGAAATCTGTTGTCATTCTAACTTTCTTTTCTAGGGAAGGTGTCATCTCCTTCTTACTGCTTTCACTATTGTATCTTTGTCTTAATCTTTATTTTTTTATTTTATTTTTTGGTATGTGGGTAGTTCCATGGCTGGGAATCGAACCCAGGCCGCAGCGCTGACAGCGCCTGTGCTGAAGCCTTAAGCCACTACACCACCAGGGCACTCCTTGTCTTAATCTTTAGAAGTTTGACTTTAATGTGTGTTGATGTGGATTTCTTTGGCTTTATCCTATTTGGGTTTGCTGCCTCTTTAATCTGTAGAGTTATGTCTTTTGCTAAATTTGAATAGTTTTGAGCCATTATTTCTTCAAATGCTTTTTTAGCCTTTTCTCTTTCTCCTTTTTCTCCAGGATTATGGTGACAGGAATGTTAGATTTTTTTGTTAGAATCCCATAGGTCCCTGAAGCACTGTTAAAAATGTTTAAGTTTAGAAAAATATAAAAATGAAAAAAAAAGAGAATATAAAAATTAAAAAAATAAAAATGTTTAAGTTTTTTTTTCTCTGTTGTTCAGATTGGGTAAGCCCTAGTTTATCTTTTTTTTTTTTTTTTTGATATTTTTATTGAGATAGTTTATTTTTTAAATTCATTTTTATTGTTTTTTTTTAATTCATTTTTATTGCTATTTTATCTTAAAGTTCACAGATTCTTTTCTCTGCCACCTACATTCTGATGTTGAGCTGATCCAGTGAGGATTTATTATTACTATTTTTTTGGTTGTAATTTTTTAAAATGTTCACTTGGTTTTTATTTATATCTTCTACTTCTTTGCTGAGACTTTCTATTTTTTCATTTGTTTCAAGTATATCTGTAATTGCTTGTTGAAGCATCTTATGATGGCTATTTTACAACCTTTGACAGTTCCAACATCAGTGTCATATCAGTATTGGTGCCTATTATGAGTTTCTGGATACTTCGTTATAAGACTGTGGATATTAAAATTTTCTATTTTATCAAGTCTCCTTTGACCCTACACTAGTTGAGAAACAGAGACACGCCTTGTAACTGACAGGTGGGAGTGTGAAAATCAGGTTTTCTAATACATCTGCTGAAACCACCCTGAATGGGAGGAAAGTGGGCCTTACTACTATTGGATAAAGGTGGAAACTTACAACTAGGTCCCTTTGACACCATTCCAGAAAGGAGGGAAAAGACTCCCATGTGCCTTTCAGTGAACCCACAGAAGAAGAGCTTGTTAATGCTGGGTGGGAATGAAAGCCCTAGTTCCCCATTTGACCTCTGACACTACCTTGGTGTTGGGGAGGAGAAGGCCTACCTTGTTACAGCTACAGCCTAGACCAGTGTGTCGAAACTTTTGGTTTCCTTGGGCTACATTGGAAGATGAATTGTCTTGGGCCACACATTAACTACATTACCATTAATGATAGCTGATGAGCTGAAAAGAAAGTTTGCAAAAAATTTTCATAATGTTTTAAGAATGTGTGTTGGGCTGCATTCGGAGCCACCCTGGGCTGCAAGTTGGACATGCCTGGCCTAGGCTAATTGAATCGAAATTGCTGGGGTGGGACCTAAGCATATGTATGTTTTAAAGCCCCCTGTTGATACCAATGGGCTTGCAAACAAGGTTAAGAAATACTGCTTTAGGAGTTCCCTGGTGGTGTAGTGGCTAAGCTTTGGCACTGTGAACACTGCAGCCTGAGCTCAATTCCCAGCCAGGGATCTACCCACATAAAAAAAAAAAAAAAAAAAAAAAAAAAAAAAGGAAAGAAATATTGTTTTAGAAGTTCCTACAGTGAGGAGTCTTGGTGGTAAACTCTGCTATGCTAATCTAGGACTTCTTCATTTTCACCCACTTTTTAATGCTAGCTTAGTGAGTTAAAGTTATTTTCTTTCAAAATTTTAAAGATATTATTTTACCATCCTTTAGTTTCCACTTTTCCTTATAAGAAGTCAATTGGTAGTAAACTTGTCATTTCTCTGCAGGTAATTGGCTTTTCCCTATGGTTGCTCTTAAGATCTTTTCATTTCTTTTGGTAATCTTCACTTTCAAAGTGATGTGTTTAAATATATATATATATAATTTAAATTGAATATATATATAATTTAAATTGAAATTGCTTAACATCTTTTGTACTTCTTTAATCTGCATATTTTTCTTCAATTTTGAAGAATCCTCAGTGATTGTTTCCTCAATTAGTATCTTTCTCCCTTGTGGTGTCATGTGCGGCTGAGGGTCCCGTCCCTCCCTTTTGGTGAAGGATCCATTGTTATAGTTGCTGCGAGTGCTGTGGGCAGAAAGCCTTCAGCTGTCAGCCCCTTCAGAACTTGCTTCAGGGTCAGGCCCCTTCCCAGTGTGGTCCACATCCAATGACTGATAAATATCATTTATCAAAAGCCTATCGATTTCAGCCCCAATCAGAACAATTTTGAAGACTACAGGGCTCCCTATGGGGTAGGATATATTAATAGCTGTTAGCTCATCTTTCCCCCGCTATCTAGTCCTGCTTCCTCTTACTTCCTTTTACGGGGATTGATTCCAAAAGCACTCCCTAATAAATGTCCTACATGCTAAACTTGGTCTAAGACACAGCTTCCTAAGGAACCAAACCTGCAGTGTCCCATTCTTTCTAGTCACTCCTAACACTTGAATTGGATATGTCTCCCTATCTCTACCTCTTTCAGTTTCCATCACCTTGACTTTCTTTGATACATTCTGGGTAATTTCCTAAGACCTACCATTTTAGATTAGCTTACTAATTTTTTTCTTTAGCTATTTTATTGTATATTATTATTTTAAGATATTACTTTAAAAAATTTACTAGCACCACATTGCTTTGGGGAAATGTAATAAAACATTTTCTAGAAAAAAATATAAAACTTCTATTTTAAGAACTTTGTGGGGGAGTTCCCTGATGGTGTAGTGACTTAAGGCTTCGACGCTGGCACTGTCAGTGCTGTGGCCTGGGTTCGATTCCAGGCCAGGGAACTACCCATATACCAAAAAAAAAAAAAACTTTGTGAAATCTTCCTTGAAGCTTTGGTATGTCTCTTCCACAAAAATCCTTATACATATTCATAAGCCAGTTTTGATAATTAGTATATTGGTTAAAAAAGCTAATTCAAGTGTATCATTAAATGTATTTGCACAATATTTTGCCTGATACTTTTTTCTCAATTTTTCATCTCCTCTATTTTTGCAGCTGTATCTTGTTTTTCATGTTTTTATTGTTAGACTTATTGGGCTGACATTGATTAATAAGAATTACATAAATTCCAGGTGTGCAGTTTGACAGTTCATCGTCTGTGTGTTACATTATGTGTTCAACCCAGTGTCAGTTCTCTTTCCATCACCATGCATTTGATTCCCCTCTCTCCTCTCCCACCCCTTCCTCCTTTCTCTACACCCTCCCCCCTTGCCCTCAGGTAGCCCCTAAACTATTGACTGTGTCCATGAGTTTTTGTTTCTTTGTTGCTTTCAGTTTTATATTCCACATATGAGTGAGGTCATATGGTTCTTGGTTTCTCCTGTCTGGTTTATTTCACTTAGCATAATGTTCTTTGGATCCATCCATTTTGTTGCAAGTGGCAGTATTTTATCTTTTCTTATAGCTGAGTAATATTCCATTGTGTATATGTACCACAGCTTCTTTATCCAGTCATCTATCAAATGGCATTTGAGTTGTTTCCATGTCTTGGCCACCATGAACAGCGCTGTGATGAACATTGGTGTACATACTGTTTTTCATTCTTAAAGTTTTTTTCTTCTCTCCTTTCTCAATCATGGTTGACTAAGGTTTGAATTTTATAGTCATCTTTTTTTTGTGTTATTAACTCTGTTGAATTTTTTGTTTCATTAATTTCTATATTCATCTTTATTGCATCTTTTTTTTCTTTTTTTTATTGCATCTTTTACTGCTTGCTTCTTGACACAAGGTAGGAAGAGATTCTTTGAAGCAACTAGTTGCAAGTACTGTGACTTTACTGGTGTATCTGATATTATGCTGATTTTACCCAATATACTCCTTAAGATACCCTGAAGCCATTCTCACTTATTGTAATGTTTTGGGGGGTGGAGGCTTCATCTTTAATCTTATCCTATTTGTTTTAGAGAAATTACTCATAATGTTTTATCCAATTCTTTCATCTAGTCCAATTACAGAATGTATCTAATAATATTTCTGTGATTTGGGACAGGAGAACGAAGCTGTGTTTAGTTTGCCAATCCAATAAAACATTGATTTCTCTGGTTCTGAGGTGTAAAGTTCTACAGATATGTATTAATTCAGTTATAATTTGCACATCCTCTATATCATTCTTTACATGAAGTATCATTGCAGGAGAGGTAGGTTACATTCTCCCAACAACTCTCCTAACAACTGTGTATCTTTCCATCCTTCTCCACATCCTTCCCTTCATGTGTTATAGTCAGTCTTTTTAATTTTAGCCATCTAATAGGTGTGTCAAATGTCAATTTTTTATGCTATTGTAAATGGTATCTTTTTAAAAATTGCAATTTCTATTAGTTTGTTGCTTGTATATAAAATAGAATTGATTTTTGTATATTGATCTTGTATTCAGCAATGTTTCTAAACTCAGTTATTAGTTCTTTAACATAGATTCAAAGATTTTCCTTATAGACAATCATGTCATCTGTAAATACAGTTTTACTGCTTCCTGTTTCATCTGTATTCCTTTTCTTTTCTTGCCTGACTGCACTGACTAGAAGTTTTAATACAATGTTTTTTAAAAAGGTATTTTAATATTTACTTCTTTTAGTTATATCTAAAAATAAATCATCAAAGAAATAATAAAATAATTTTAGGCCCCCCAAAAGTTTAGCTATATCTAGTCCAGTTTCCTCTTTTTGTACATATAAAAATAAGACATTGATGGAATCCATATCTCTGTCCAGAGTTCTTCCCCTCCATAGTGGTAACACTCAAAATGATCATGTATATTATACAAGCTCTACCTTAAGCACTTTTGTTTTTATTATATGTAATATTATTATTATACAAGTGTCTACAGCACACATCTTCAGTAAGCAATACCAAAGTTAAATTCATAAAACTTAGAAAACTGGAAGATATAATTTTTCTCCAGTACAGTCTTGAATGTGAGAAAGAGGTGAGAACAGAAATCCTTGCTTTGTTCCCAATATTAGGGGAAAACATTTAGTCTTTCACCATTAAATATATTAACTATATGTTTTTGTAGATATCCTTTATCAGGTTGTGAAAATTCCCCTCTATTCCTACACTATTGAGATTTTTTTTTATTAATTATGAATGGGTTTCCTAGTTTATCAAATGCTTTCTGTGACTATTGAGATGAGAATGTGGGTTTCGTCCTTTTTCTATTAATATGCTATATTACATTAATTTTGGATGTTCATTTTTTTACATGTGGGTGTCCAGTTGGTCCAGCACCACTTGTTGAAAAGAAATGCTTTTTCCATTGAATTGCCTTTGTTCCTTTGTTAAAAATCAATTGTGTTGGTCTATTTCTCGGTTCTCTATTCTGGTCCATTGATCGATGTATCTATTCTTTCACCAAATACCTAAATTGTCTTGATTACACTGGCAGCTCAATCAACTAGCAGTAGTGGGAAGAGCTATGAAGAAAGGTAAGTTCTGCCTGGCACATGAATTTATAAAGTGTGATAGCCATTCAGGTGACATGAAGGAGATGAGTTTATGTATGTATTCATCCTCTGAGCCCCAAAGTCATCTACTTCATATTCACATGTATAGTTGCAGATTTGAGTGTAAATGAGATTACTTAGAAAAAATACAGAGGAGGGAGTTCCCTGATGGTGTAGTGGCTTAAGGCTTTGGCGCTGGCGCTGTCCGCGCTGTGGCCTGGGTTCGATTCCCAGTCAGGGAGCTACCCACATACCAAAAAGCAAAAAAAAAAGAGGGCAAACTCTAAAAAACAAGATTGGTTGTGGGATGGGAGTTTGTTGGAGAAGTCAGTGATGCAGCTTGAGAATCATGAAAGCTGTAGGAGAAAACCGAGGGAAGAATGATGTCACAGAAGTCTGGGAAGAAAGAATTTCACAGGAGGTGTGATCAAAATCTCAAAATACAAGAAAAGGTCAAGTAATGTTTTACGTTGAGAAATGTCCCTTGATTTGGCAACAAGTAGGTTATCGTTGGCCTCAGTGAGACCCTCCATGACCAAAGCTAAATTGCAGGGTCTTGAGGACTGAATGGGAAGTGGAGACAAACTTGCCGTTGTTTCACCAACTTGACCGAGAAAAAGCAGGACTGAGGTTTTTTTTTTGTTTTGGGGGGAGGGGATCAAAAACAAGACAAAACCAAACCAAAATCAAAAACAACAATAACAAAAAACTGGAATGATCTTTTTTTGATGTGAGAGGGATCATGCACTAGGAATATTTTCCTCTGGGTCAAACTGTCAACCAAAGTATTTATCAGGAAGTTTTGAGAAGGTTGCATCAAGATTTGATGAAGAAACTTCCAGAGTTGTGGCAAACAGATGACTTTCACCACGACAACGTGCCTGCCCACACTGTGCTGAGTGTTCAGCAGTTTTTGACCAAAATTAGCACAACTCCCGTGCCCTGCTATCTCTGTTTACCTGATCTCGCTCTGACTGACTTTTTTGTTTGTTTGTTTCCCTGGATGAAAAACGTCCTCAAAGGGAAACATTTTGCCAATGTGGAAGAGGTGAAACCTGAAACGGCAGAAGCACCAAAAGGCATAGAAATTGGCAGTTCAAAGCTGTTTGGAGCAGTGGAAAAAGCATCACAATAGGTGTATTGCATCAAACGGAGAGTACTTTGAAGTTGACTGAAGTTTAAAGATGTAAGATCACGTACACAATTTTTCATAAATAAATTTGTTTTTTGCGCCCCCCCCCCCCAATTTGTTTAAAGATAGAGGAGATTGTGCCTATTGGTGTACTGAGACAAAGGAGCCACCCATAAGGAAGAGGTGTGGGAGGAAATGGACTCGAGCCCAGATATAGCTGAGAACCCAGCTTCATCTGTGTGTCTGCATGTGGTGTCCTAGAACAGGGGTGCAGTGAGGGGCAGTGGCTGATGTCTGGGTGCAGGATAGGGTAGAGTTAAGTAGATGAGCTTGGATCCATAGTCCCTTAATACAAATCCTGACTCAGTCTCACTGTGTTAACTATGAACAATCATTTAACCTTTCCATGTTTACTTATCTGTCAGATGAGGTTCATCCTGATACCAGTCTCACTGGTTGTTGGGATGAAGATTAATTCTTTTCCAGTTTAGAAAAAAAAAAGTGCAGCTCACTGCCACATTTGTTTAATTTTACATAAACACACACTTTGAGTTTGAAGCAAATCTGACTGGTTTTCAATGTGAAAATAAAATATAAAAACTGTTCTTGTAGTTATTTCTAAACAGAGCTTATCTCTAATATTAATGTAACAGGAATGTATATGAGGATCAGTGTTTAACAATTTTTTGCACGTGTACAAATGCTACATTTGCTACGATTTCACATTTTCAGCAATTGAGAGTAACTATATTTTGTAAATGGAAACACCACTACTAAAAACAGAATGTGGTAAGTAGAATGCTGTCATTTGTTTACAAAAAGTATTGCTATACTAGCTCCATGGGAAAATAATAATAAAAGCGAGATATTTCATGGCAAACTTTGGGGCTAAGGTTAGGACTGTACTCCCCGAATTAGCTTGGGATAGAGGCCGTAACTGCAGGAGCCAGCGGCGAGTAGTATTCTCAGGGCAAAAGGGAAACGGGTTAAATAAGCTAAGATCCATTAAAATGCTTATAGTGCCTGAAACAGCAAGCACATAAAAATGACTAAGTGCCTTGTTCCCCCGGAAGTACCTTCAAATTTCTGCCTTATGTGAATCTGGATAAACATCTGCATAGTTTTCTCTGAATTTCTATGTTCAAATACCTTCTCTTTCGAGTAGATGACGCGGATACCCCACCGTGCTCTCTGTTATCACGTTCAGCGGCTCAGCACAGTCACGCCCCATCTCCCAGGCCGGCGCTGCCGGCCAGCCCGTCTGTCTCCTAACGCACATACACTCGCCTTTTGGAGGTGACTTCCAAAACATCCCTTTCTAATTTATGGCTATACAGTGAGCCATAAAGAATTTATTAACAATGAATAAAAATCACAGCTAAGTATCAGATATTCCAAAGGAAATGAGATTTAACAAATTCTAGAACATGGTCATTTTGGGAAGAAAAGGACTAGGACTGGGACTGGGACAGGGGACATACAAGTATATGCTTCACCTCAAAAAAAAAAATTTGAGGCAAACACAACTATTAAGATGTAATAAAAGGGGGTTCCCTGGTGGAGTAGTGGCTACGCTTCGGCGCTCTCAATGCTGCAGCCTGGGTTCGATTCCCAGCCAGGGAGCTACCCACACCCCCTCAAAAAAGAGATGTAATAAAGCAGGGGGATTTTACTGTTTATTATTTTAGTCTCTACATTTTTATGTTTGAAATACTTGAAATCTTTAAAAAATAAAAGTACTGTGGTAGGGAAGATGTCACATGGATGTGGTTAGAGTACAATAACTACCGTGAAAATAAGCAAGGTTCACGGACATTTTCATTTTAAAAATCTCATCGAAAAACCCAGAAAAACACACACACACACACACACACACACACACACACAACTTCAAAAAGGATTTTAAAAAATAATTGTGAGGACTGTGAAGATTTTAGAGTGAATAGTAATAAAGAAATTCAACAAGTAAACATTTCACTGAAATTAATATGTATTTATACATTATACATATTTATTAACAGATGATATAAAGGACACTAATTTTCAAACTTTCAGAGTTCACTTATTTATAAAGAAAAAATACAGAATGATTTTAATAGACAAAGTACCCAGTCCCTACTTATCTTCTTTCTTAGTGAGGAAGTATATAATACACAATTGTTATGGCCTGTATTGATTAATGTTACAAATGACATTGACAAAAACTAAAAAGTCTAAACTTTAGAGTGTGAATG
The DNA here is from genome assembly GCA_004026885.1 of Lyroderma lyra. Lineage (NCBI taxonomy): Eukaryota > Metazoa > Chordata > Mammalia > Chiroptera > Megadermatidae > Lyroderma > Lyroderma lyra. The sequence continues at coordinate 50,456 of PVJL010007011.1, forward strand.
TTGCCAGCAGCCATGGATATCTACATTTATATAAACTGAATTCAGTCTATGCCCATATAATCTTTTTCCTCCCTTCCCCAGAATCATTTAGTTTTCATCATCCCCTTGCTGGCCCCATCTCTAGCGTTGTGAAGCCCCTGTGGCCAAGTCCCCTACCATCCATTCCTAGCTAGTCCACTGAAGTGCACCTGACACCACCAGATTCCAGGAAAGGAGCGGTACCTGGCATACGGCCTCAACTCCTGCCAAGGAGAGGGGAGGCTGAATGTCCTCCCAGCCTCTATTCTCTCTTTTGCTTTAATTCTTATTAAGCCTACTTTGCATCCTTAGGAGAATCACAGGAGAGCAGGGGTGGACTCTGTCCTAACATGACCGGAGCCAGGAAACCAGTCTGGGCACTTGCCTGCCCCCTGGTGGTGCCCAGAGAACATAGGCAGGCTAGCAGGGTGTGGCCCTGCGCAGGGTGAGGCACTGAATCCACAGCCTGGGTGAAGGGAGCTGACATGGAAGAAGTGATTCTGTGCACTGGAACAGACTGGATGGTCACAGTGGTCAGTGGTTCGAGATCTGATGTGGTCAGGTGGATGACCTCATTATCAATGGGCTCAGAGAAGCAGAGGTGGAGGTCAGGGACAGCACATCCCACCACTGAAGGTCTTGATTGGGCCACAATGATTTTTGTTTTAATTGTAAAAATAGCATGAAATATTTGTAACAAGAATAATAAATCATAGAGCTTCACTGCTTTAACACAAGTGTTTTCATGGTCTCTTCCTTTATTGACTTGAGACTTACCATTTAGGGTCTGATTTTTTTTTTTTACTTACTATTATTCCAAACAAGAGCAATGTTACAGTTATTATCCAAGAGGAAGTGGGGCAAATGAAGTGTAGCAGCATTTCTGCAGGGTCCTTATTTGGGACCACCCCACAGGCTTCTCTGGGTAATGGACGTGAGGAGGCTCCTTTGGTGGGTGCAGGTGGAGAGCCTTAGTTTGTGTCTCTCTAGGCCAGAGCCCTGGGCTTGGCTACTCTGGATTTTGTCAAAATCATGTCTCCAAGAGGTTCTGCAGGTACAAGGTGCCTACCCTGTCTCTATAGAAAGTTCAAGAAGGCAGGGCTGGTGTACCTTCACCCAGGTCCCCTAAGGAGCATGAACGATGGACTGAAGGATGCTATTTAAGGCCCAAATTTTACTCAGATCCCTTCTCAGTACTGCTTTCCCCAAACTCCTCTATCCACTGTACTAGAAACTTTGTAAAAGAAATGCCTGGGATCCTCGTCACTGTCTTTCTTCCACCCCAGGGCCAGGTAAAAGAATTTAAATAATGGTCAGAGAGATCCTCATCCAAAACAGTTGCTGTGCTCTACTGCCCCAGCCTCTGGGCTGCATTGCTGCTTCTAAACGTGAAACCACCAGGGGGCAGCCTGAGCCCTTGATGAGCTACTTCCTCTTAGGGGAAACTGGTCTCTGATGCAAAGACCCTCTTCCAGAGCCATATGCCCACCTCCTGGATCCTAGGGGGTCAGTCTTAGCTATGCCCTTGATTCTCTGCAAATATGCTACTGGACCGAAAATGGGTGAGAGAAATGGGGGGTGGAAGCTGACATTTTGGGGAGTGACCAGGGCCTCTAAGGGACCAAGTCCTTCAAATTCAACACCTACCACAATGCCAAGACCACAGTATGTATTCCATAATTGTTAAGTAATGGTTGCATGAAATTGAAGTAACAAGAAACCCAAAGCAGAAGAAAAGCTCTAGGAGAGGGAAATGTGTGAGCATGCATGGGGGAAGGGCTACTCTGTAACCAGGTTGGGTCTGGAGCCCTTGCCACTGCCCAGAACTCATCTGAACATCTATAATGGCTTCTTCCATACAGAGAACCTTGGAGGTCTAAGTGACCTCCCCACTTGGAGGGAAGTGACTAGAGGATGAGGGTATGTGTCTGGACCTTATGGGGGTGGGAGAGGTGTCTCATAACTCAGAGGCTGAGCAGGACAGCATAAAGGTTTCAGATTTCATTCCCAGCGCTTGTAAGATCCCTGCAGGGGCAGATACTGAGCTCCACCTGGCCGAGCCCCATCACTCTCAGGAGCAGAAAGCCAGTCCTGGCAGCTCCCCTGCCCCAGGGCCACTCACATGTTTTACACAGGTCATCCATGTTTGTTGCAGAAAAATGCCACATCACTCTTTATTGGACACCAGCACCAGCCCTCTTCTTTCCAGGTACAGGGGCACCATGTGGGCAAGGGGCTCCGTCCCCGGCTGGGATGCAGTGGAAGCCTGGCCCCACTGTTACTCTTCTAGGGCTAGCACCCTCCTGCGTGCCTGGGGCTGCCTACTCAGGTTTGTTCAAACTCCTGTTCACAGTAGCCTACACTGAGGGGCTGGGCCTGGACACCTCGCCTGCAAGAGGACATGAATAGAGTGAGGTGAGTCACACAGAAGGGGGTTGGTCTTAGGTCCTAGCAACACCTTCACAGCCACCAGTCTCCCCTTCCCCCAAACTGTGACTGAACACCAGAATTACTGGGGATCTCACTTCCAGAGGTTCTCACTTCGGGGGGGCGGGGGGGCAAGTGTTGGCAAGAGTCTGCATTCTGAACAGGTGCCCCAGGTGATTTTGATACAGGGACACCCAGGAACCCTGGGGAGCATCTCCCTATTTCTAACCTGCCTGTCTCTGTATCCCAGCCCCAAATCCTCAGTCCCTTTTAATAGATGTAAAATGACATAAATGTGGTAGCAGTGGAGGGCTGTCCAATCCATGAGAACAGGAAATCCTCTGCTAGGTGTCAGCTTCACCTCTAGGCATGCCTCCTTTATTATTCAAACAGGCAACGTGCTCAGAGTCACCCAGTGGATTAGAGACACTGAGGTTTAGATCCCACCATGGGGGACTTGACTCTGCACTAGGGCTGTCCCTCAAGTCCTCCAGACCTAGTCAATGAATGAATCATGGCAACTACCATCTTAAATACTTCTATCCCCAAGAGGGGCACGGGTGTTATGAGAGCTCACAAAAGCATGGCCATGGCTGAGTACAGGCTCTGAGGATGGCCTGGTTCAAACGCGGATTCTCAGCAACTTTGAACATGTTTGTTGCTCGACTTCTCTGTGCCTCAGCTGCCCATCTCTAAAGTGGGGATAAAACTATACAGAGATGTGGTGAACATTTATTAAAAGAATGCCCGTAAAGGGCTATGCATAGTGCTCGCCACAGAATAAGCCTGAACGCGTTAGCTATTATTAATATTAGTATTCTTTTCCTGTCTGCTAGTGGTCCGAAGCCACTCACCTTCCCACTTCCTTGGGGCCTACTTACCTCAGTAGCTCACAGCGGAAGTGTGACAAACGTTTAGAGGCAAAGTCCAAGTCAGTCACCAGCTTGCTGCTCCACAGCCTCTCGGCAACAGCCCCTGCTCTGGGCCTGGAGGAAAGGGGGGCATCCATCAGGTTGGACCTTGAATCCTCTGCAAGAGCGTAGGGTAACCACAAGCCACTGCCTCTTGTTTAGGCTCAGGGCCAAGGGATGTGATCAACACCTTATTCAGAGTGACAGCCTGGATGGAGGGCCCCCAGGGAGCTCAAGGGCTAGTTTCATTGTCATTAAAACGTGAATAGTGATCCTTCTCTTCTCCTCTCCCATAGACAGGGGAACCAAAGTCTTAAAGGATCATAAACTGCTACTGACAGTAGCGGCAGCAGCAGGTGCTCTGAAAATGTCAACTCTCCCCCCACCCCCCGGGCTTGGTGAGGCTACTGAGGAGACAGCCTAGGGAAATCTTACTATAGAAATCATGGACTTCAGTGCTGGACCCTGAGCAAATCATCTGTGCTCTCCGGGCCTCGTTCTCTCTATCTGTGATGTAAGAATAACAACCTCATCCTACACACGCACTGTCTTGTTAGAGAAGCACAGATGGAAGTCGGGCGGGAGGTGAATACAAACAAACAGAAGGATCATTACAGTGCCCCTTCTCTCTCAGTTCTGAAAGAAGGGTACTAGTCTGGGGGTGGCTAGATGGCACTGAGTCCGGAAGGGAGACCCCATGCCCATAAGCCCTACCCTCTATGTCCTCAGAAAACCCTTACCAGAGCCTGGGGACCAGGTTTGTGCTGTCCACATACTCTCCCCACATACAGGCCTCTCCACCAATCACTAGAGCCTTCTGCTTAGTGCTGCCTAGGGGGAAAGAGGCAACAAGAGAAGGCTGTAGGGTTCCCCTTTCAACAATTTCTCCTCAAATTGGTTGTTTTATCTCCTATCCTGAAATATGTAACCCAGACTTTCCTGCCTTCTACCCCATGCCCCAGCCCAGCTTTCTCTGGTCAGCAAGGAGAACTCCCTGATTTCACCTTCAAATAACAGGGGATCCACCATGTAAAACTCCTTCCAGTCTGGGCCATAACTTATGCGGTTCAGGTACCAGGGGGCAGAGAGCAGGGCCCGGAAGCCAGCATTGGTGACCAGTTCCAGCTCCTTCATATACTTTACTGGTAACTCTTCTCGCCATACCTGGATGATTGTGTCTGGCCGAACCTGTCACAAAGGTCAAATGGCAGCAATGGCACATAGCTGACATGATTCCTGGGCCACATTATTATGCAGACAACCCAAGTCAAGGGTGTGAATCCCCTCTGCTCTCCAGCAGCAAAGTATTTCTCTGTGACTCCGAACAATGGAGCTCCCATGCTAGTGCAGAGGTCAAGGATTCCATAAACCATAGCAGAGCTCCCTGCTGTTTTGTCCCTGGGGCCCTTCTGCAGCCCCCCTTGTCCACACTGACACAGTAATACTGGCTGTGAGCTAAAGGAGACAAGCAGTGGAGCCCAGCAGACTCCCGAGGAGCCCCCATGTCCAAGAGTCTCCAGATGTTTCTGCAGATGGGACAAGGCTCCTGCAGAGCCCCTAAATGAGGCAGGAAGCTAGGATCTTACTGGTCAACAATGAAGGATAAGAAAAGCCTACTCCCACAGACCTACAAGACCCTACCTAGTCTAAGACTCAGGAAGGAAAGCCCGACCCATTAGACCAGTCTTAGGAATCCTAAGTAACCTAGCAGCGGACATAACTCTTGATCAGTCTGTAGTGATGGGAGACAGACAGAGGCTTCGACACCCACACCCAGACCTCTGTGACCTTTCTGGAGGTGAAAGGAGAGATGGCCCCTGTGTTCTGAACATGAGAGTCTGATCCAAGCCAGGAGATCAGTCTGTGCAGAGGAAGAGGGTGGCTGGGAGACTGGAGGGACAGTGAAGGTAGCTCCTCCTCCCTCTGCCCGGCTCACCGTTACTTTATTATCAAACACCTCCTGCCACACCGCGTAGCCCTTGCCACAGGCAGAGACGATGTCGAGCAGCCTGGAGAGTAAAGAAAGTGTCTATTCAATTCAGACAGGCTCTAGCTGCTGGCGCCAATGCTCCCGGGTTGAGCCTGGCTACAGGCCTATTCCTGATTGAGTAGTGTCTTCCCCAGTTGGGAACTGACCACTTCAAACCTGAAAATACAGGACAAGGGACCCCTTTCAGGGGCCCAGAGGGTGGTCAAGTAGGGCCTGGCCCTGGCATGGAAAGTGAGAACCCCACAGGAGGTGCCCCGAGGGATTCTGCCCACCCTCGCTCCTTTCTCACCTCTGGATGTAGAAGGACTCCAGCTGCTTGAAGTCATCACCAAAGCCTTTCTTCTTCATAAAGGCCTGGATATCTGGGTTGGACTTCCTGAATCCCAAGAGAAAATGAAGATTAATTCTTTCAACATCCTCAAAACCCAAAGCCTGGGGGCTGGGGGGATTAGTCACCTGGCCTCCCAAAACTTCCTTTTGTCACCTTGAAAAACAATCAACTGCGGATCTCAGAGGCCCAAATATGGAAGGAGTGGCTGAATAAAGCTGCATGGAGTGGGCCACTGACATAGGCTGAGAAAGTGTGAGCCTGGACCTAAAGAGCCTGAAGTTCAAACTCTCAGAGAACACATATTAATCTCTCTGGACTGTGACACGTGGCTCTGAGGGTTGGCCTGGGGCTCGGGCACACTGGATTCTGGCTTCTCTCGCTATCACCCCCCACCCCGGCCTCTACACGCACTGGGCATGTGCTGTTTTTCTCTTAATATTTATTCCTCATTCCAGTTGGACACAGGCACTGCTGCAGGTCCCTGGCCCCACAATGTCTGTTATTTCACTCACATTTCCTCCTGGAATGTTTTCCCCCTCCTTCATGTCTCAAAAAAGCCAAATTATTTCCCCAGATCCAGCACTAGTGCCCACTTCTTAAAGGAGCCCATCAACCTTTTGTGAGCTAAGTAGATCTGAAGGTTTGGATCTTATAACTTAATACTAACTAGACACTGTCATAAATTAGTCTCAGATTCATCTGTGTCTTGACTCTTCAACCAGACTATTTTAAGCTTTCAAAAGCAGACATGATTTGTCCCTGTCCTGGATTTTTCCAAGACAATTCTGTGACCAGAGCTGCTTTTTCTGTAAATATCTTAAGTCACAATTTTTTTTTTTTTTTTTTTTGTATGTGGGTAGTTGCCTGGCCGGGAATCGAACCCAGGCCGCAGCGCCGACAGTGCCAAAGCCCTAACCATTACACCACCAGGGAACTCCTTCCGTAAATATCTTAAGGATATGACAAGAAGGGAGAGTTTCAATTCACAGCCTTGGCAAAATCAGGCAGGACCTCTCTAGCTGGAGAGAGGAAAGGCCCAAGACCTGAGCCATGTGGACTGAGACAGAATTCTGTCATAGCAGCACCTAAGACAGGCAGCCTGTCAGGGGCTAACCCGTGTTCTAAGAAAGCAACTCATCAGGTTGGGATCGGAAGACCAAAGGGCTCGTACCAGCAGGTGAAATCAACCTCATCTCCTCCAAGGTGAAGATAAAAATCCGGGAAGACAGAGCTGACCTCCAAAAAGAACATGTTCATGAACTCATAGGTACTGTTGAGAATGGGATTCACTGGCCCAAAGGTTCCAGAGGGCTGAGACCCAGAGTAGCAAGGAGTCAATAATCCAGGGACACCTAAGCCAATAGAGAACCCCACACAAGTATCACAGATACAGTAGACTCTCAGTTAACCAGCACCCATGGGGACTGGCAGATGCTGGATAAATATAAGCAGACTCTCTGTTAGCCAGAACTCAGGCAACTGACACTCTCCAGCAACCAGTAAAATTTTTTTGCCGGTTGCTTAAGTTCCAGTTAACGGAATCTACTGTACACAGACTACCCCCCCACACACACACACACACTCATATACATAAGGACATTAAACTGCCCAAAGACAGACAGTCATATTCACAAACTACACGCACAGGTAGAAACACTCAGGGACCCACAGACACTAGTAATCATGAGTGCTTAATCAAAAAAATACAAATATGAGGGCCGCCCGGAAGAATCCAGCCACGTAACCGTTCTCATTACATTGACAATGACTGGATTGTTTCCTGACGGCCCTTATATATCCACAATCCCAGACAGTCAGAGGCTGAGTCACAGCCAGACAACTGTCAGCACACGTCCTCTCGCCCTGACACGCTGCTTCCAGCAGGGGTCATCCTTCCTCCCAAAGGCTGTTCGCACACCACCTTTGGGCAGAAAAGCAGAGAGCCCAATTCCACCAAAGCGGCAAAATCTTTCTTCTGCTCTAGGGCACAACAACCTGCAAGGGCGTCATTAAGACAAGAATCTGAGAAGAATTTGCCCATACTTTAATAGTAAGAAGTGGCCTCCTGGACCCCAAGTAAGTTCTGCCTATCTAAATTCCCAGGTGGAAGAGGTTGATGGTCAGGGCATGCCACATCCAAGTGACAATGCCCTAAAGCCCCAAGGAGGGGGGGTCAGACTTCCTCCTACTGCTGACATTTTTTTTTTTACCTGGTCCCCAAGACAGAGTGTGGCCAGGAGTGTCAAATTCTGCCAACACACGAATACCCCGAAGCCGGGCATATTCGATCACCTCCTTCACATCCTGTGCTGTGTAGACGTGGGTGGCAGGGTTGTAGGACCCCTGAAAGGTACAAGACGTCCTTAAGGATTGCATTTCCTGAAGGCTACACGAGATCCTCAAAATGCCTCCAGATGCCTCCAGGACACCCTGGATATCAGAAAACTGACCCATAGTTTTTTGGATTAAAGGACTATTTTTAAAGAACTTAAATCATAACTTCCCATAAGGTATAACATCTATCGTTTTATCTTCATGTCATAATGCCAGTGAGATGAACAAGGTACATAACAGAATATAAATAAATAAATGAAAAGAAAATGAGACTAGGAGAGATTATCTCCTGAAGGCCACAGAGCAAATTAATGGCAAAGTTTGGACTCAAACTTAGGTTTCCTGACTCCAAATCCAGTCACTGGCTGCTTAGGAGAAGAGCTGGTGTCCTTGCCAGTAGGGCCATAGCTAGGGCTCAGACACTGACCCATAAACTTGGTCAGGGTGAAATCAAGACATACCTTTCTGGCAAGTTCTGGAAAACTGAAGCTCTCATATGGAAAGGAAGGGTCATCAACCAGATGCCAGTGGAACACGTTGAATTTATTGTATGCCATGACATCCTGTAGGTCAGAGCACATACTGTGAACCAATCACTGATTCTCCAGTTTCAGCCTCAAGCTTGGGAAGTGGGGTAGATGTCCAGGCTACTCCACATGCCTGAACAGGCTCAGCCTGCCCCGGCTTCCTGCTCAGTGTTTACAGGGTCTGTCAACCCTTGCCATCAGGGAGTGCCTGACATGGAGGGAGGCCCCAGCACATCTCTCCTTTCCCCAGGGCACATTCAAAGATGGCTGAGAGAAGCAGTGTCTCCTCTTTTTGAGATGAGTTCTAGACACACTTTGAGAGGAGGGCTGCAGCTATGTGGTACCCTGAAGTCTTCCAAAAGCCCCCAAATACCCTAAAGACTAACACTTCCTCCTGCCATTTGTTTTGGGTAGTCTCACTAGTGTTCATCCAAACTGTGATGGCTGCTCTGAATTTAGTAGCCCCAAAACCCGTAAGTCTCAGAAGCCAGGACTGGTGGATGTCTCCACTGCTTTGATTCTATCAGAGGAGCAAAGGGCAGACACCTAAGTTGGATAAGCAACTGTCAGTAAGACTTCCCATCAATATCAAGATAAGAATGTCCCCAGTTAAGGCTTTTGAACATATCCTTCCAACGATCTCATTCTAAGTAAACTAAGTTAGCTTGGCTGGTCAAAGAAGCCAATTCCCAAAACTACCTTCTTCATCCTAGAGACAGCATGGACCTTGGACATGGGTCCACAGTGACTAGTGGGGTAGATTTAAGTCACTCTTGCTAGTTTTTTGAGTTTTAGAGCAGGTCATCCTTTACATTTTTCCTAGGAGCTCATATAGTTACCTACATACTCTGTAACTCTTTAGGAATACGGTACCTAGGTTATCCCTTGCCCCATCACCCCAGAACCCCAAAGGTAAAGGAGACTTTAAGGCCTGGGTACCAGCGTGTCCAGGATGTTAGGCAGTGGCAGGTAATGGCGAGATGTATCCAACAACAAGCCCCGGTGAGGGAAGCGGGGAAAGTCCTCAATCTCCGTCTTGTTGATAAAGAACTGTGTGGACCAAACATCGAACATGTCAGTATTTAAAGGGTTCTCACCATGGGGGTGGGGGTGGGGTCAGGATTGGGGATAAGGACAAGTCTCCCAAATTACCTGGAAAGCCAATCTTGCAGGACAATTGCCTCCCCAGACACCCTACACCTCTACCTCAAAGATCATAAGCAGGAACCTGTCTAAAGAGCAGCTGTCCCATGCTAGCCAAATATAGATGGCCCTCACACCACAGCCTACAAATTCTGAATTTTCACTGACTGTTAATATGTTTGTTTTCTTTAAAGCAGTGTGGTCTCAAGGTCATTAGTATTAATGACTCAGGGGAGCTAAATTATTGTGGTTCCAAACAGGCCAAGCTACCTAACCAGTTTCCACCTATGTCCCCCTGTATACTCTTGTTGGGGCCATCTGAAGCCACCAGGACTCTAAGGCAAAACAAGATAGTTCCAGAACTTGCAACACGAAGAGCAAACCCTGGAGCAGTGGTTCCCAATCTTTTTCTACCTGTGTATCTCTTTTAAAACCTTTTCAATAAAATGTATCCTTTGTTTTTAAAACAGCTGTTTCTAAATACTGACACTTTTGTTCAGTGCCTATCTTAACGTAAAAGAGTGGAAATGAGGTAGTAAGTAGTTAGGAAAGAAAAATTACTATATTAAAAGTAAAAGCCACAGATTTAATTTTACAATATTCATAACACAGTTAAACATTGATAACGATGATCAACTATTTAACAAACTTTTAATTTGTTATTAATAATATTTATTTGTATTGTCTGAAATAATTGTTATGTAGATCACTAGCCATTTGAAGCACCATTAGTGAGATTGTTGAGCTTGCTTTGATGCACTTAATTTCTGAAAATCAGGCTCAAAAGATACAAGATACAGTCTTAAATCCGAACTTGCATTAAGCTTGTTGCAGTATTTATTTTTTATGAAGGTGTAAGAAGAAAGAGCTCTCTCCACTAGCTTAGTATTAGTAAACGGCAAAGAGGTATTCGAGTGCCTTCTTACCGAGCTGTTCGTAATCCTCACTGACATCTACCCAGAAGGTAGTAAGATGCCTTCTTTTAAAATCAGAATTTAAAGAAGAATCAGTTGAAAGTTTGATTAACTGCTCTTTTTCATTGATTGATAGTTTAGCTTCTTTGAAGAATTATTCATTGATGGGATCTGCAATCCAGTTGTTTTCTTTTCCACATTGAAGGGAAGTACTTATAAAAGGACACTTTGAGACCTTCCAAGTGACTTACAATATCTCTTTCATGTTTTGGGATAGGTGCAAGTCATTCTCAGATAAGAAGTTGTGCAGTTTCAAAAACTTCAGGCTGACCTCTTTCAACACACGCCTTCCAAAAGTCCAGTTTTTTAATCATTGACTCAATTTCCTTGGTTATTTTGAATATAGCGATTGAACTATTTTGAAGTCCCAAGTTGAGTTTGTTTATCTCTAGAAAAATACCTGTTAAATATGCAAGACTTTGAAGTCAATCACTGTCCTGAAACTTTGGAGCAAGAAGGAAACAATTGTCTTAAAAAAAATACCTGAACTTCATGTCTAAGTTCAAACATCCATGTAAGTACTTTACCACTAGATAGCCACCTTACCTCTGTACGCAAAAGTAATGTGCTGTGAAATCTGTTCATTTCTTCCACAGCGCTTTAAACAATCTGGAGTTTTGTGGTTGTGACTTAATAAAATGTACAACTTTTACACCCTCATCAAGAACATCTTTTGGTTCACTAGGAAGAGGCTTGGATGAAAGACTTTGTCTATGAATGCAACAGTGACTCCATGGTACATGGGGAGCTACTTCTTTAATTCGGCCACATAGGCCTATAAGACAACCTGACATAGGCTTGCCTCAATCAGTGCATACACCACAACAATTGGACCAACTAATGTTCTTTTCAATGAAATAACCATTGATTGCATTAAAAATATCTTTACCTGTGGTATGTTCTGTCAGTGGGTAACAAAGCAACAGGTTTTCTTCAATTTCATTTCCTACCAAGTACCTCACAATGATGAACAAAACTGATGAATCAGCAACATCTACACTTAACTTTCATTGACCTGGATGGAAAAGAATTTACTTTTTCTAATTCTATCTACTACTACAGCTTCAACATCATCAGACATTTCCTGAATTGTATTGTTTGAAAAAGAGATAGTACTGATTTTGTGGACATGTTCTTCTTCAAACATACAAAAAATGGTATCCTTAATACAAGGAGAAATTAAATCTTCAGCTATGGTATAGTTTTTACCACATTTAGCTATGCAATAAGCAATACTTTATGAAGCCTCAACTGCATTCTCATTGTCTTTCTTTCCTGACATCATATATGCAGTAACAGTGGATGCTTTTCTAAGTGCCAAAAATAAGGTATTTCTTTGTTTTTGTATATAGGATGTTTAGTTTCTAAATGTCACCATGAGTAGAGAAGTTTTCACACAACCATTGGATAACATTTCCCCACACACAACACACAAAGGCTTAGGACAATCATATTCCCTACAAATGAAAACTCATATTTAATATACTCTTCAGGGTATTTCCTCTTCTTCTGTGTAGTATCTGAGGCACGCACCTTTTTACTATCTCCCAGTGTGGGTGTACTCGTAGCTGTGGACAAGTATTGAGAAGAACTTGGCAATGGGTTATAATCCACATCGAGTTTTGGTTTTGTACTCGTTCCTGTTTGCAACCCCTGATCCATAACTGACATACTGAAAAATCACTGACAATAATAACTGAAACTATGTTAAACATTAAATTTAAAATCTACTTGAAAAGAATTACGATGAAAGAAAATGCACTTACTTTTACTCAGTCAATAACTAAACTGATCGGTCTGGCTATGGATGTATTTATATGCTTGGGGAAGTTCTAAACATGTCCAATGGATTGTTCTGAAACTGTGCATAATGATTGGTAGGAGAGTGGTTTGGGGGAAGGGTTCATAGCCACACCCTCACCAATCATTACTTGCTAATGTAATCTAATTTTGAAGTGGCTCCATTAACACTGATTCAAACTTAACATTGATTGTTCCATAACTAACATTTTGCATTTTTTTTACTTTACTTGTTTTTCTTGCCATTATTGATTATTTTTTGCATACCCCTGAACAGCCCAGTACGTATACCCCAGGGAGTACATGTACCACCACTTGGGAACCTAGGGCCTAGAGATTTAAAAGGAGCCCTTTTTGCTGGCCCCCACTCACCGTGCCTTCAGGAGATCTCCAAACAAGCTGGCTGAACGTCTCCAGACCTACCAGGAAACAGAGAGGCAGAGTAAGAATTTGGGAAGGTGCAGAAAGAGCTGCCTGTCTCTGGGAGGTGCCCAGGGCGGCTAAGGGAGTGCCCCCACACACCATGAAGTGGGTGTAGTGTAGGCTTGAAGAGTCTCAACACCATGAAAGAGGGATTCCACGAAGCTGGTACCAATTTTTACTCTGCATTTTATTTTGGGATGTGGCATGTTTTAGTGCCCCTCCTTGTGTACCTCTTACCTATATTTTCAAAGGCATGAACTCACATGAATATTAAGAAGAGAAGCCCAGATGTGTGCCTGTGAGGACAGACACAGGGCCAATCAGCCTGCACGGGGTTAAGGCTTTCCAAGGATAATGCCCATTGGAGCTAAGAAAGCTGAGTAAAAGGCTCCCCAGCCTGCTGCCCCTTCACTTCTCCCAGACTGAACTGTGAAAAAGTGATTATAGCTTGAGTTTCCAAGGAGCTGGGTCCACAGCTGGACCTACAAGACAAAGAATCATCCAGTTTTCCTCTTCAGAGGTTGAGCACAGACTTAGCTATAGGGAACCCAGGTGTAGCAACTAGCCCAGGACTGTCCCAGTCCACAGGACACAGACTCCTAGATTCTGGCTAGGACCAAGGGCAGGCATGTTGAGTCCAGAGTTTTGTATGTTCTTAACAGCTGGAGCCCCACTTCTGAAAACCAAGCAGAGGCCCCATGAAGGATTCCCAGAGTCCCAAATTTTCAGAATGGAAGAATCATCAGACCCTTAGGGGTCACTCAGCACCTAATTTGGGCAGACTGCTAGGATACCATTTGGCTTCTGTCCACTCTGACTCCGGTGCCCAGCATTCTGGAGTCCCAGATTGCCCCCTCCGCAATGAGACGAATGATTGGCACTTTCACAAAAGGTACAAAAGGGCAGAAAGGGGGGTTGGCATGCTGTTTCTCCAAAGCATAGGGGAGAGCAAAGGAGGGGCAGGGGCATAAAGACAAATCAAACCAAGGATTTGATTCTGTGAGAACTTCCCTCAGCCTTCACTAGCACAATTTTACCAAACGTAGGAGAGGGATTTGGCTAAGTCTATATCTAGGGACCAAATACCTTTTCAGTAAATCAAGAGGAAGGACACAGGCCTATTACCTGTTAGCTAGTAAAGTCCTCATTTTCTCCCAAAATAATATAATTCTACACATTTCACAACTACTTACCTTTATTTATTTATTTTTTGACATTTATCTATTTCTTTTAATACAGTTTTCCTTTTTAATGAAACCTGGCTAATTATGTGTCTTTAGTGAGAGCTGCACAGGAAGTACCTGTGGCAGTCGCCCCCTCCCCCGCTGACACTGAGCAGCAGCCTACAGGGTCTCCCACTGCTTCTGCAGAGCACCTGCCAGGGGGGTGGGGGGCGTGGGGGTGGGGACTGCTGCCAATGCACGGGTGAAACCTGCCAGCTTCTAGGTAAAGCTGTAAGGAGAACACTCCTTCCAGGGGGACAGGAAACACTTCACTTGGTCTCCATAAAGAAAGCTTCCTAAAGTGGGGGTATTCACTGGGCCCCCAGTCCTGTCCTCCCACCCCACCAATGCCAATGGTGCCCCATTATCCTTCAGTCTCTCTCCCAGCACCAGCCCCGCCTTGTTACCTCGGAGAGCTCCCCAGACGGTCTCAGAGAGGAGGAAACACTGCTCATCATTTACGGTCAGGGTGTCTGCAATGACAGAAATGGCCCCATTTGGTTAAGGATTTCTATCCTCAGATTACAGACCACACGTTCTGTATAAATCCTTGGAATAAAAGAGAACGGAGAGATCACTTTTTTTTTTTCCTTTCAAAGAGGAGACATCCCTAAAGCAGAGCTGCTTCAGGTCAGCCAGGCCTGGGGCCAGAGTGAGAGGGTGGTCACCCAGGGCCTCTGCAGTCCCTAGAAGACGATTCCTAATGAGGGTCAGGCTGGAGCAGAATCCCCTGCAAAGCACCACCTGCTTGTGGGTCAGTTTCTCTCCCGAGAAACTTAAATCCTCTCTAGCCTCTAGCTGAAAGTATGAAGTCTCCTACTGGCAAAGAGGACAGCGATGCTTAGAGGGGCGGGTCCAGGTTCCAGTGCTCCCCAAGCCTTTGTAACCACCCTCCTCTCCCCTTTCCCCAGGCTTCAGCTACCTCATCCAAGGACGTGAGGAAGCAGCCAAGACATGAACATCCACTTGGAAGACTGAGAAGTCCCCAAATACTGCTGCACAGGGAGACAGGAGGCAGTCACAGGACTTGACCTTATCTCTGTATGAGTGACTAAAAACTCCTTCCTTCCCCAGAGTAGGATTTCTTAAAGAAAATCAGCAAACTGTAAACACTCCTAAAAATGGCAAGGAAATCACGCTCAGTCCAGAAGGCAGGTGTCCTGTGGGACTCAGTGAACCGCCAGTGTGACAGTCTACACTCAGCCTGCAGACACGGGTTATACTGCATAGGAAAAACTCACCTTCTATGGCTCCTGGCGCTTGGTGGCCCTTAGTTTCCACAGTCACAGAGGGCTCCAGGCCTAGCATCAGCAACTTAGGCCAGGCCATCAAGAGCTACAGCTCCAGGCAAATGCTTGCTCTTCTAGAATGGAAACAGGGTGGTACTTACAATTCTCCACTGACTCCAAAGAGGGGAACTTGTCACAGCCAGGAGTGACCACAAGGGTAACCAATGAATTCTTCTCCAATGCTTGCTGTTTTCCTATAAGGACAGTGTAAAATCAGTGTGGCTGACCTGCCACCAGAAGTAACAGGCAAAAACCAAAGCCCTACAGGAGGATCCCTAGCTCTCGTTGCTTCAGCTCACATGCCTGCGCCAAGAAGGAAGGGAGGACAGGGCATGTACCCTTGGCACAGCCACATCATCTGTTCAACTTTTTCATTTTGGTTGTGTTCTCCTGTATCCCCAGTAGCCCGCCCTGACCATGCACATGAATGAATGATCTGGCAGCAGCCCTTTGGAACCAGGACTCTATTTCTGGGCTGGTATAGTCCTAGCACATGACTACAAGACCTCAGCAATTGTTTTGAAACTAAAAGCAGCTCAAGAGCATGGCTACTCAAAGTGTGATCTGTGGATTAGCTGTTGATCGGTACACAGTGTTACTGGATGGTCACCAGACAGGAAGCTTATGTGATGCCAGAATGTAAATCAATGTCAGAATACACACAGTTTAGATGTAACATTTTTTTCATAACAAGGTCATCTTGATGAAGGGAATAGTTTTACATTCTGGTGTGTATGCTTCTCATCTCATGGCAGACTGGTGCTTGAAGTAGCACTGCTCTTGAAGGCTCCAGATGAAGGGTTCCCCACTTTGTAAAAGCCCAGAGCTGGTGGAGTTGGTGCACCTGTGGAGGCTCACCAGCCCATCCTGCTTCCTTCGCTCCTCTTTCCAGACAGGTTCCCTGTCCAAAGTAGACTTCTCCCAGTGGGAGCCAATGTCTTATCTGATGTTGTCCTATGAATCCTAGTCTATGCTGAAAAAAAGCCAAAATGCACGATCTCGTCCCACCCTCCTATGTTCTTCTCTGTGACCTTCAGGGTAGTTGTGACTGCCCTGTCCCAAGCCTGAACCTCAATGGATTCCCTGTTACTACTCCTCCCAGAGCCAAATGCATCCCCATCAGCACCATTCCCATGGAAGTGCAAAGTCAGGGGTGGGGCAGGATGGCCTGCCAGAAGGCCAAGAGAGAGGACTTAGAACCAAATGTTATCCATCTCTAGGCAGAGGGAATCCAAGAGCCTTGAGCCATTTCAAGGATGCCTGCTGAACTGTCCTGAGCACGAACGACCTCCTGGCTGTACCTACTTCTCAGGTCTGCAATGGAGGGACAGTGAGGGCTCTCAACAAATATATTCTTTCCCCTCCCAGTAAATGCCCTGCACCCTAATACTTGCCTAAACCCTGCAAGGAGAAGGGAATTTGATGCTACTGTGGGCCAGGCCAACACACAACTGCATTCTAAACCCTAAAAACTATCCCCATAACACAAAGAGACAACACAGCTTTCAGGGCAGAGACCACTGTTAAAGCTGAGCCTGTAGGGTTATCCCAAGCTCTCCAAGTGGACAGGCCATCTCTACAAAACCAAAGAGCAAGCAGGACTTAGCTGAGGGGTGGGGGGCCAAGAAAACTAGAAAGGAATATCCCTTCTTACACAATGCCTCGCCCCTCGCTCTCTGTCCATACTCCACCCCACACATCACAGAGCCAGCATCACCCTGTGGACAGCTGTCCGCAAGCCTACCCAGGCAGCGTCCACAAGGGGACAGATGTCCTGCACCGCAGGGTCAATCATCAGGGCCTTGCTCGGGCTACCTACCAGAGGAGAAATCACAACGAATCCACACACAGGTGCCACGGCCACCGTCCTGGTAACAGGAGAGGCTGCACAAACATGAGGCTTATCTGAATTATTACTTTCCAAACAAGCAAACTACTAATGTTTGTTGTGATTGCTATTACAGCTTATTTTTCTAAAACACACCTGTACTGAATTCTCTAAATCCAGCCTTTTAGAGGCAAGGGTCACAGACTCCTTTGAAGAGCTAATGAAAACAAAACCATTTCCCCCCCCTAGAACAATGTCCCTAATTTAAGGGTCCGTTCTTTCATCCCTGCCACCAATCTCAGGGTAAAGAATCAATGTTCTAAGTGTGCTCAGTGACTCATCTGGGTTTGAGCCGCTGCTTAAACAAACCACGAGGGGAAAGGTCTGGGGGAGATGGTGATGTGAGAGCTGGCCAAACAGGAGGGACACTGGGTCACTCACAAGGATGCAAACAAAGTATCACTGCGGTTTTCTGCCTTCGAGTTGGTTTGCTGAAAAGAGCAGGAAATAGGCAGGGGACAGGCCAGCTACCTCTGCACACACCCAAACTCACGGTACAGAGAAGCACTGAGGTGTGGGAGGCACAGGATGGGAACGGCTCATTAGACAGCAGTTTTTTGGGCACACAATATGGCCAGGTGGGATAGCAGGAAATTCTGAAGCCTCAAGTGCTCAGGAGGCAGCACAAAAAAACAGAGCACTGAGCTGGGCAATCGGGAAAGGCTGGTTCTGGTTCTGCTGGTGACAAGCTGAGCGAGTCTCAGGCTCTGACTTCCTCACTGCAAACAGGAAGGGTGGGACCAGGTTCCAGCTACTCCTCTTCTGACCTAACACTCTGTGGTTCCACAGACAGGTAGGTAGCCCACAGGGCCCCACTCCATGACCACCGCCTCCTATCTCCACAGCTCCGGCAGCTCCCTGCTTTCATGTGGACGTGCTCATTCTGAGTTCACTGAAAAGTGTGTGTGTGTGTGTGTGTGTGTGTGTGTGTGTGCGCGCGCACGTTTTTTTAATTTAAAAAGTTGAAAAATTCCAATTGTGCTTTGGTACCCCTCCTTTACCCCCTCTCTGAAGAGATAGATAACCTCTGTTAGTTTTCCACCCTTGTGTCCCCTTATTAGTATAATTTAGCTTTATTCATTCATCATAGACAGCTTAGATGGACATGGAACGCTGAGACCCTTTTACCACCAAAGTCCCTCTGTTGAACTTTCTCCAGATGCCAGTACCACGTATAAATGGTACTGGCACCTGGAGAAAAGTCTAGTACCAGGACTCTTCCATTTCCTGTTGTCAGTCCTCTCCCATCTTCTCTTCCCTCACGCCTGCTCTGGATGTGGTGGTCTATCACCGCAAACACAATCTAGCCAGGACTCTCAACAACCTGCCATTTTTCCTTCTGTTGCATCCAGTGGGCAAAACTCTCAAACCCAGATCAATTGAACATCTGCCTTCTGTGCACTTCATCCTGGCTACTTCCCTCGTTACTGGAGGAAAGGAGAAAAATCACCTCACGGTGGGACTGGGCCACTGATAAAATCATGGTCTCTCATCATGGCTGGACCCTTGATGCTGCCTTGAAAATCTTCTATCTTCACCAGTGCTTTTTCCTATTCTCCGTAATAGCTATTTCAAACTTACACCACTTTCAAGTCTGCAGCTCCCTTACTCCCAGCAGACAACGAACTCCCATCCACTCCTACCTTCCCCTTTCTTCCCTGACAAACTATCTACAATGCACACCTGGTCTTTACCTTCTCCTACTCCTACCTCAGTGGAAGGGGTTTCCTTTCACCTGTGCTCTGAACCTCTCTTTAGGCTCCTCTTATATAAATTATTTCCCCTTTCCCCAGAGTCTTCAAATTCTTTCTCTCTGGTGATTCTTTTCCTTCATCATTAAAATATTTGCAAGTCTCAACTGTATGAGTATGTCATCTCCAACAGTCACTCTTCTGCTTGCCTTCTGGTCACCAAGAAACTAGAGGAAATGTAGCCTGAGCAGAGTCAGATAGATTTGGGTTCAAAAGCTGGTTCTTTCTAACACCTGGTTCTAGCTGTGGGACCCTGGACAAGTTACTTTTCTTCTCTGAGCTGCAGTTTCCTCCTCTGGGAAATGGGGATCATGGCAGTACCCACTTTCTGAGCTGTTGAGAAGATCAAAAGAATTACTGCATATAAAGTGCCTAGCTCAGTACCCAGCATATAAGTGCTCATGGTGTTGGCCATCCTCAGTCCTCTCCTTGTAGTCATTTTCTACATCCTATTTATTCCTCAGTCTACTATATTCCGGCTTCCTTCCACCATGCCTGTGAAAATACCTTCATCAAGGTCCCGCAGCTCTGTAACAAAATTTAAGGGACTCTTTTCAATCCATCCATCCATCCATCCATCCACCCACCCACCCACCCATTCAACCGTTATTTATTGAGTACTTACTATGTCCTGGGTGTCCTAGTGCTAGGGATAAGCAGTGATCAAAACAGAGAAAAATCCCTGCTGTCACAGAGCTAATATTGCGGTGACCACTCACTCCTTCTGAGAACCCTTCACAGCATCAGACATCCCGGATCTTTTTGAACTAAACTCCCTTGATTAGAGAACACTGCTGTCTCCTGGTTTTCCTTATAACTCCTTGAATATGCTTCCTCATTCTCCCTTCCCTTCACCAATCCCTGTGTGCTGGTGCTCCACAAACTTCTCTTTTTCTCCTTACTTATGCTCTCCCTGGACAATGTCACCCACTCCCGTGTAGGCTGGTGACTCTCAAACCTAACTTTGCATGCCAACTCTTCTTCTGGAGCTCTAGACACATAAACCTCCACTTAAATGTGTCAAAAGCATCTCAAATCTTAAAGACAAAACTGAACCAACTCTCCATGGCTGATCTCTCTCAGTTTGATAACATGACCATCTACTGATTTACCCAGACAAGAAACTTCCTCCTCCCCCCACCTTTCTGAGTAGATCACAAATTAATTTATTCAGTATTTATTAACTGTCTACTATGTGTCAAACACTGTGCCAAGCAATGAGATTATAAAAGTATGAAAAAAAAGACCCAATTAAGTCTTATAACTATAAAACCCTCATTGTCTCTTAAGATCATCACCATTTACGCACTTCCATTGGTCAAAGCCTTAATTCAGCCTCTCATAAATTCTCACCTGGATAACTGTAAAAAAAAAATCTCCCAGTTGGTTTGTCCCTGCTTCCATATATACTCCATTCCAATCTACTATCCTTTGTGATCTTTCAGTATGAAAATAAGATAATGACAATCTCCGCTCAAAGTCCTCCAATGGCTGCTCACAACTTTCAGGATAAAGTCCAGAATCCCGTGGATGATTGTAAGAACTCAAGTCTTGTCTTTCTCTGCTTCTGTGTAGGAACTCTCACAGCAGCACAATGAACTCTTTACAGAACATATTACTCTTTGTGCATATTACTTCCTCTAATTGAAACAAACTTTGCACTGATTCCACATCTCACCTGATTATGAAAGAGCTCTGGTTTTCCTTTCATAAAACTTGGCTATCATGTCCCAACCTTTTCCTAACAGACCTTCCTACACGATCATGAAGGAACACATACATACATTTTTCATAACATTTATTTTAATGTACATTGTTTGTCTATCTCTTGACCGAAGCTGTGAGTTCCTCAACAGCAGGAACCAATCTCAGTGTCTTTGTATTCCCACAGCCTGACATACAGTAGTCATTCAATAAATGTTTGCTGAAAAAGTGAATGACGTGAGAATTTTACAAATGCATTTTTAATAGTATGTATGCATAATGACTGTGCTACATGATAATCAGGCATAAATAGCAAAAGCTAATGCAGAGATTACTTTTATATACCCAAACCTAGTATTTCTCAAGTCCTGGGATTAGGGTGAGGGATGGTAAGAAGACACCCAGGCATACAGAAAGTACCTTTTCAGACACTGCTTTGAAGACCTCTGGGTCCATAAATCTAAAGATTCAGGTCTTTCCACTTCTCTGGAAGGGAGGACTCATTCCTGCATTACGGTACCCAGAAACTGTCTCTACCTCAGTGCACAACGACCTCTCCTTCCACCAGCCCTACTTCTCCTTGAATCAAACTATTTCTATCATATCAATGTGTTTAATTCACAGAATCTTAGCAGCATGGAGAAAACACATTTGTTTTTGTTATAATGTGGCATCTGGTCTGGTTCCTGGAGTGGAAACTAGGAAAGTCAACCCAGCCTTTGGTGCCTTCCCACTCTTTCACGATCTGCCTGCCCCATCAGTCCTGGTACTCTCCTAGGCTGGTGCCAACGCTGTTCGCCACTCCCAGTCTATTCCCCTCGCCCTCCCACCTATGTATACATCATCACATCCAGGCTTTCTCTCCCCATATTCAGCCTAATAAAAACGCTTGAAATCGTTCATTTCATACTCATTTTTTCACTCCAACCAAGGTATATTGAGCACTTACTATGCATCAGGAATTGTGCTACATGGAAGGTCAGTTAAAAAGAAAAAGAAGCCCGGGTCCCTGCCCTTGAGGAGCTTACAGTCTAGTGGGAAAGACAAATACAAACAACAATTACAAAACAACCTAATAAGGGCTCCAGTACATATTATAGCTACCTCCAGAAAGGGAGCAGGCTTAACCTTGGAGGGGACCTGTAAGCAGGACCTTGAACCCTGAGTTGGTGACTGCCAGGCTACCAAGAAGGGAAAAGGTATTCCAAAGCCTGAGAAGCAGTTAATGCAAAAAGTACACTGGTGTGGCTAGGGGAAGAGGCAAGGCCACCTCTGTCAAACATCTTACGCCAGGAAATCAGGAATCTGAGAACCCAACTGCCTTGACCCTGGAGCCCCTCCATAGTGCTGCTGAATTCAGTCTGAGTCCCAAGAGTTTTCATCTTCAGAGACGACAAATAGAGACTCAGAAGTGCAATCGGTTCATCCATACATAAATCCTGAATGTTGTCCCTTCAATCTTTTTTTGTAGAAGTTGTAGCTAAAAGTTTTCCCCTCTACTTTTAAAACTTGACCTATTCTCCTCCCTCCCCCTGTACTGCAACTGGAAAGAAAACGTCTCTCTATAACTGTAGGTCCCAAGAGATAACTTGGGTTAATTAACATTTTGCACAGTCTTTCAATTTTTTGCAAATACATAGATTTATTGTTAATTTTTAAAACAACAATGGGATCCTAATACACATTAGTTTGTAACCTTTTTTCACTTACCAAAATGATTTGCAGATCTTTTAATGTCAATATTTACAGACTACATAATTTATAAGTGCTAAATAGAATTCCATTTTTGAGATATACTTTGAAGAGTTGAGAGTCCTACTTTTCTCCTCTTTGTTGACATTTGGGGATATTTCTAATATTTTTATATTATAAACAATGCTCTAGTAAACAGTCACATGTATATACACATATGTATGTATGTATGAATATGAAGGCTGTCCGGAAAGTATTCAGCCATGTAATATAAAAAATAGGGGCATTTATGGCTGGAGTTTTTCTGGATAGACCTCGTATATTCCCTTTTTTTTTTTTTTTTTAAGCAGCTGTGAGAGATTTCTGTAGAAAAATTCCTAGAGGCGGAAATGCCTAGCCAAAGATATAAAAATTTTTGGTTTTGACACTGCCAAAGTACTCTTCCAAATCATTGTACTGATTTATATCTGGACCAACATACGTGGGCTCATTTTTTCACACACTTCTAAAACTAGACCATCTTAATGCTTTTTCATCAGTGCTAGCCTGATAAAGAAATACATCATTGTTTTAATTTGTATTTCTTTAATAATGAATAGATTTGAGTATTGCTTTGCATTTACTGGCTATATTCTTTGTATCTTTTTTTTTGTTAGTTTTCTTTTATTGATTTGTAGAGCTCTTTCTAGATTTTAAACTTGTCTTTTAAGGATGCAAATATTTTTCCATTTTGTCCTTCATTTTTGAGACTTATGGGGATTTTTTGCTTTACTTTTCATGCAATGAAATCTGTTAGTTTCTTCCTTTATGGTTTTCTTTATTTCCTTTATTAGAAAGGCTTCCTCTACCCCTAGATATAGGAATAATTTCCTTCTAATATTTTTATGGCAAACTTTTTATCTTTAAATCTTTAATCCATCTGGAATTTACTTTTGTGATTGATATGAAGTAAAGATTTAATTTAAATTTCTTCCAAATGGATAACAAGCCAGGAATTTATATATTAACTTCTCATGTATATATGAATGCTTACCGCTGGAATTTATTTTCCTGGCAATCTTACAGTCAGGTAAATCTACTGTGTCATATTTCTATCATCTTTTGTCACTTTGGGCAATACATAAATACCTCTGCTCATTTCTGGACCCACATTCGCATTCCTCTAGGTGTTGTTTCCTCTCCTCCACAAACCACCTGTACTACAAGTCCCACTCTCACAAACCCTCTGGCATGGTGTTCCATGGTTATCTAACTACCAAAATCCTCAATCTCTTCTATTTCCTCCTTAACGGAAGCCTGGCTCTCCCCAGCAATGCTACTTCCCCTACAACTTGCTCTGACAGCTCCCTCTCACAATCTTCAGGTTGAGAGCTGGGGCTGCTCTTAGTCGTCTATCAAAACAAAACAAAACAACAACAAAAACAAAAAACAAAACAAAAAAACCCCTCTATGTGGCTCTTGCCACCCAGTTGTAAACTCTTGAGCCTTTCCTTGTCACAATCCCCTGCAACTTCCTGGTCACTTCTTTATTTACCCAAGACTTTGGATCCTGGTCCCCAGTCTTCCTCTCCAGCTCAAGACTGGCTATCATGCTAGACAATTTCAACACTCAAAATGGAGAACCAACCCACGTTCTGGCTGAGCAGTTATTCAACAGCATCTTCCTCCTCCTCAACACCCTCCCATGGTCACCTTTTGGACCTCTTGTACCCTGGAAGTGCTCCAACTCATTCTCTCATGCTTTAGTACCATATAGCTAACTGTCTGCTAGATACTAGATACCTCACACTCAACATGTCCAAAATCAAACTGACTTTTTATATTTCTCAACCTACCTCTAACCTCTTAATCAATCTCTGTCTCTCTTTTCTCTTAATCCCTCCCTCCCTTTACTTCCTCTCCTGCTATTTTCCCTATCTTTGTGAATGGCAGCAGAAAACATTCAAAATGTTAAATCCTAAATTTATAGTCATCCTTAGATAGCTTGGGTCTACTACCTCTCCAGCTCAGAACTTGCTGATCCTCCCTAGAGCTCTCTGCTTCGACCACGTGACCTTGTCTTCTTTGGATATGGCATGGAGACTTCTTCCCCAATGGTCTTTCTCACATGCAGCTCCTACGTGGGTTAGGACCTCCATAATCACCAACTTCTACTTTCAGACATGACAAGACAGCACTTTATGGAAGCATCTCAAAATATACCCCTGCACACGCACATACACACTTGGGTCAAGCACTCCCAAAGCACCTTATACTTCAACCATCTGCAAAAATCACATTTGTTATATGTCTGTATTTCCACTCCCAGAGACCGTAAATTCTTTAAGGGTGGGGGCAGTTCAATTAATAGTCTTTGGACCAGTGCAACTGACAAATTATAGTTATAAAATACTACTTGTACTAAGGATGGATGGAATGAAGGCAGCCAGCCAGAAATTCTACTGAAATCTGATCACAATGGGCCAGGTATCAAAATATTCATAATCTAAGTGCTATTGATTAAGCAATTAGATGTTAAAAGTCACTACCTGAAGTAATTAACACTAACGTGTAATCAGGGCTTAATCTCAAGAGAGGCCAGGAGTTTCCAAATTGCTAACTGGTATAATGCTTGATGGAGCTACTTATGAGTAGACTGCCCCATGACTGCATAGTAATGTAGACAAACAGACGTGATGGGGGTTTCTGCTCCGCCGCTGCTAGCTGGGGTAACCCAACACATGTTACTTAGCCTTTGTGAGTCTCAGTTCTGAAAGATGGGGTAACACCAACCTCACAGGGCTGTTATTTAGATTAAAGGGCATAACATAGAGCAAGTGCCAGATACTCAATAAATGCTAGTTTCCTTCCATTTTCTATTTCCCTTTTCCTATTAAGTCAGTTTTGCCACTTGTTTGCAGGAGCTCAGGGGCTGGGAGCCTCTTGAATAACTATACCACAGGGCTTTTCATGAGCCTCTTACAGCAGCCTGAAGGCTCCCCTACTGTGTGATGCCACCCTGGCAAGCAGGGTGACACTCAAACATATAAAAGGGACCTAAGCTTGGCATCTTAAATCTGCCTCAAACTAGGACTGTGACCCCAGTCAAAAGACCAAAGCCACTAATGTGGAATCATAGTACTATTCACCACCAGGACGAGGTTGAATGAGACAGAATTTAAACTTTTCATCCAGCGTACCTGGTAAACCATCTCCCTTCCCATCCCAAAGTCTTACAAAAGAAGGGAAGGCTGCTTACTAACACCCGAGATGACAAGCACTCAAACTTCTTACATCTGAGCACACACTTCCTGAGGAAAGAGCTCTGCAACCACAGCCAAACCCCAACCAACCTCCAATGTGGGCACACAATAGTAAATCACTATTGGTTAGAAATTGGGGTTGAAGGCATAGCCAAGAAGCTTAAGCCTTTTAACAGAAGCTTAAAATAGAAGCAGAGGAAATGAAAAAGGGAAGTCTCTGACCTCATAATGGGTCTTACTCACTACAGCAGGGTTGGGCAAGACGTCGATTGTGGTCCACCAGTGGACCACCAAACAATTTTGGGGTGACCACCTGAATAAAATAAATAGCTACTGGACTGTGATACTTGGAGCAGTAGTAGCCCTTGCCCTGAAAAAGTCTGCCCAGGCCTGCACTACAGACAGAAATAGAGAAGAAAGGCGAATCCATTTCTCTATTACAACAGACTACAGACCTATAAATCTTGAAGCAGATCACAGAAAACCCTAGACACAAACACCTTTCTCACCTCTACAGGTGCAGCCTCCTGTCTTTAGCTGACTTTGCTGTCAGTGTCCCCAAAAAAGGGGGAGAAGGGTTCTACCTAATCCAACTGGCTTAACCTCTTGCTAATACATGTTGACTTTATTCTTATCACTTACTTCTAACATCAGCAGAGGAAATTTACAAAAATGCAGAAACATAACAGTGACCTCCTCCACTTTTAAAAGTAGTAGTAGTCTGTCAATAAAACTTTCCTACTGTATCTACAGGAAAAAGATTGAATTTTATGCCTTTAACAGGCTAAGAACCTGACAACATGCTCCAGCAAGACAGTGTGTAGCTAGCTGTAAGGGAAAAAACAAAAAAACAAAAACAGGGGGTGGGAGAGAAAGGAGGGGAAGCTAAATATAAGGTGATGGAAAGAGAACTCAAATAAATAAATAAATAAATAAATAAATAAAATAAAAATAAAATAAATTTTAAAAAACCCCCAAAACACTCTTACCTGCTATTAAAAACAAAAACAAACCAAAAAAGACAGCATCAACAAGGCAAAGACCTCCAATACCCTGCTTCACTATTCTGTGTGGCAGTAAGGGCAGGGGGCGGGAAGGAAGACTGGAGGGAGGACACCACTGGAGCTCAGACTTTTAATTGTTATTGTTTAATTTTTAAAATCATCAAGTTCTTCCTTCTACATATCCTCCTTCAAAGATTGTAACGGCATTTATCACCATCTCCTTGTTATCTTCAGAAATGTGTGGAATATAGACAGATTTTTGTGTGTGTGTGGGGGGGTAGTTCCCTGGCTGGGAATCGAACCCAGGCCACAGCGTTGACAGCGCAGATAGACAGATTGTTTTAAAAAGCAGCGGTAGCTGCTTGGAAATGAGGCTATTTGCTTAAGGGCACAAAGTTAAACAAGTGATTAATCAACTTTCTCTAGCTGACTCCTGAATAAATTATGCTCTGGACCTGGAGTCCTCCACTGTATAAGGTCTTCAAGCACAATATTCAAGGAGGGGGCAGCAATAACCCAAGGAAATAAGACTCAGATTTTTCATAAACCAGACCCAGACTACCCCCACACACCTCAATTAAGCAGAACTTTTTGGTTTTGGTGCCACCTAGGGCTATTGAAAAACAAAACAAAACAGGCTTGTGCGAGGGGAGGCTGATTGAGGCCTGTAGGCCAAGCCAATCCAGGTCTTGGAATTCAAAATGGAACACAATGATTATGTTGCCCCTCACTAATAACTAGCTGCCCATCATCTTCCCAAATCTTTGTATTTCTCCTCCTTATGCATCCCTCCATTCTCCACATATCCCCGCACACACACATACACAAAATAATTCTACTACAGAACTCTCTTCCTGTGTGGTTTTCTTCCTCTTTACTTTTAAAACAATAAATGTGGGTAATCCTGCAAGAATGTGCCTTGTCCTTGTCATGGGAAAGGTTTAAATTTACGAGGGGGGACCCCCAAAAATCAGAATTACCTTTCTTTGATGTGAGAGGGGTTGTACACTTGGAATTTGGTCCTCTGGGTCAAACAGTCAATCAAAGTTTTAAGAAGGTTGTGTCACAACTTGCAGAAGAAACATCCTGAATTGTGGCAAACAGATGACTAGTTCTTCCACCACGACAAGGTACCTGACCACACCCCATGCTGGGTGTTCAGCTGTTTTTGACCAAAAACAGCATTATCGCCATGTCCCACCCTTCTATTCACCCGATCTCACTCCCAGAGACATTTTTTTTCTTTCCCTGGATAAAAAAAGTCCTCAAAGGGAAATGCTTTTGTTGATGTGGAAGTGATGAAAAAAAATGGCAGAAGCACTAAAAGGCATCAAAATCGATTCAATAGGTGTACTGCATTAAATGGAGAGTACTCTGAAGATGACTGAAATTTAAACACGTAAGAATAAATACACAATTTTTTATCCATAAAATCTGGGGTTCTCTGGGTCCCCCTGTTAGGCCATAAGAAAAGAAAAAGAAAAAGAAAGAGAGAAGCCATTTACTTTGTTTATTTTGCTTTACTGCCAATCTACCTTTGCCACCCCCCTTGTCCAAGGCCACAGGTGTGATGAAAGGTTGCAGGCAGGACCTCATGATTGTGGCAGACCAGGGGAGCAAGATGTGGGAAGCCCAAGGACAACCAAGGAAAACCTCCCCCTGCTAAACCCTGGCCTCAGGCCACCCTTGTTTGTTACTCCCTAATAAATATTCAACTCTCCTTCTACTCGGGGAGGTTCTGGTACACTTGCCTGACCTCCTGCGACTCAAATACAGTATTAAATTTATCTCTTGACTAACTGTAGTCTCCCCCAACTTCTTCACAGGCCCAAACCTAACATTTGGTGGCCCGTAGGGGTATTTTGCATCTTCCCTTCCGGCGGACAAGTCTATCTGTTTCCACTCTCCGACCTGGCCAGATTTGCTTCTGGTTATAAGACGCAGCGCTGGGCCGGGTTCCAGGGCCTTGCCCTGAGGGCCTACCGGAAGGGGGACCCCTGTTCTGGTCTAGGCTCCCACCCTTTCCTCACTGGACTCATGGAATTTGGTAGTGGGACACCCTGCTGCCTTCCCTTGTCCTTTGGGTGGCTAATTGGCTTAGACTCTATCCTCAAATTTAGCTTCCTTCTTCCTCTGCCATGGGTTGTGGTCCTCCCACTTAACAGAGAGATCCTGCCCTGGGAATCCTTTAGACCTTATGAAGAAAGAAGCCTACCCCGATCTAAAAGCCAAACACCTTGTCTTCTTTTCTACTGAGACCTGGCCATGCTTGACAGTGGCGAATCCTGGCCTTCAAATGGGACTCTTGAACTTGGTCTCCTCCAAGATTTGGATAAACTGCTCTGCTGCCAGGGCAAATGGATCAGACTCCCCTATCTTTAGGCTTTCTTTGAGCTGAGTAGGGACCTTTCTCACCCCCACCCCTCTAAGGATAAACCAAGCCTCTTAGGCCTGGCGACATCCTTCTCTTCCTCTTCCTCCTCCCTCACCCCTCCAA
Source organism: Lyroderma lyra (assembly GCA_004026885.1). Lineage (NCBI taxonomy): Eukaryota > Metazoa > Chordata > Mammalia > Chiroptera > Megadermatidae > Lyroderma > Lyroderma lyra. Next base: position 79,624 of record PVJL010007011.1, read on the forward strand.
CATCCAAGTTTCCACTGCCTCCAGGTTTGAACCTAGACTCCCCTTGAAGGGTCTGATCACTTCTCTCCTCCTCAGCCCTCATCTTACCAACTCCCTCTCGCACCTACTCCTTGGGCTCCTGAGCCTCTCCCTAATCCCCATATTCTGAACCTCCACACAACCTTCTGATCTTGCTTCTCTTTCTCATACTTGTTCTGGTCATTTCTATGCACCTCCACCAACCCAGATGCCCCTCAGGGAGGTATCTGGCCCCAAAGGCTCTGTAAGGGTACACGTCCCACTTTCTATGGCTGACCTGAGCCAAACTGAGTCCAAATTAGGTTCCTTTTCCACTAACCCTACCCACTTTGCTAAGGAATTTGAATACCTTACCCTGGTGTGATATCTATGTTATACTTTCTACTTGCACTAATTCAGATGAAAGGGATCGTATTATTGGAAAGGCTAGGGAAGCCTCCGATTCTGTGCGCCGCCAAAATAACATCACCGCCCCCATCCCCAGGGGAAGCAGTGGTTTCTCAGGCTGTGAGATCAGGTCCTCAGCCCTCAAGGAGAGGAGCACACCTCTCGGCTCTGCTGGGGACATGCTTTAAATATGCTCTCACAGGACATGGAGCTGCTCCTGTCCAAATCCCAGGCCTCCCACGAGGCCTTGCCCCCAAAGTGGTTATGTGGGCCACTGGAAATTGGACTGTCCCCAGATCCCTCGAGGCCCAGGCTCATCCACTTCCTGGTCTCAGCTCACTCTGACATGAGCATGAGAGAACAACGATGCTCCCCTCCTTGGGGTCCTCGACAATAATGAAGACTGAAGGGGCCTGGTCCCATTCCAGGCCTCTCCCTCCAGCATTTGCATGATGGAACCTCAGGTAACTCTCTCGGTTGCCAGTAAGGCCCTGTCTTTCCTTTCATATATGGAGGCCACTTATTTGGCACTTCCTGAATTCTCAGGTCAGCTCACTCCTTCTCTTGTCTCAATTGTTGGGGTCAGTTGGGTCTCATCCTATGGCTATTCCACCTCTCCTTTGTTCCCTAGAAGGACATCCCTTCTCCCATTCCTTTCTAGTCTTGCCTCATTGTCCGACTCCCATTTAAAGCTGAGACATTCTCTCTAAGTGCCATTCCACACTGACCCTCCATACCCCTACCTCCTCCTTCCTCAGGCTCTTGACTGACCATGACCCTGCCCCCCAACTCTCTCAGATTGATCCATTGGGGATTGACCCCCAAGTATGGAACATTTCCCAACCTGTTATTGCTACTCATTACTAACCCCTTAGTATCTCCTTTAAAGACCCCATCCACATCCCTGTCAAATCCTAATACCCTATTCTGCGGCAGGGATTAAACCCCTTATTCATATGTTTCTCCAAGTCAATATCCTTGTCTCACTGCTTCTCCATACAACGCCCCCATCCTCCCTGCTAAAAAGCCTGACAGCACATACTGCTTCATTCAAGACCTTTATATAATCAATGCAGCCATTATCCTGTTGTATCCTATTGTCCCTAATCCACATACCCTTCTTTCCCTTATCCTTCCTAACATTCAGGACTACCCTATTCTCCATTCTTTTACACCCTGATTCTTAGGACTTATTTGCCTTTACATGGACAGACCCAAATACTCACCACTCTCAACAACTTACTTGGACTGTTATACCCCAGGGCTTCCGCGACAGCCCCTGCCTTTTGGCCAAGCCCTGCCCCAAGACCTCATTTCTCTTTCCCTCCCTGGCTCCACAGTTCTCCAAAACATCGATGACCTCCTTCTCTGCAACCCTGATCTTTTCACCTCAATTTTTTTTTATATATATGTATGTGGGTAGCTCCCTGGCTGGGAATCGAACCCAGGCCGCAGCACTGACAGCGCCAGCGCCGAAGCCTTAAGCCACTACACCACCAGGGAACTCCCTCCACCTCAATTTCTAATACTCCCTTGCCCCTTAACCATCTAGCCCATTGCTTCCTAAGCGATGGTATGCATACTCCCCTGGGGTATGTTCAGGAATACGCAAAAAATAATCAGTAATGGTGAAAAAACAAAGCAAAAAAATGCAAAACATTAGTTATAGAACACGAATGTGAAGTATGAATTACCGTTAATTGAGACACTTCAAAATTAGATCACATTAGTAAATGATGATTGTTTCAGAACAATCCATTGGCGACGTTGCTAGAACTCTCCCAAATATATAAATACATCTGTAGCCAGACTGATCACTTTAGTTACTGAATGAGTAAAAGAAGCTGTCTTTAATTGTGATTCTTTTCAACTAGTTTTTTTATTTAATGTTTAACAAAGTTTCAGTTATTATCAGTGATTTTTAAGCATTTCAGTTATGGATCAGTAGTTGTAAACAGGAATGGTTAAAAAACCAAAACTTGATGTGGATTATAACTCATTGCCAAGTACTTCTCAACACGGGTCCGCAGCAACAAGTACACCCACACCAGGAGGCAGTAAAAAGGTACATGCCTCAGATACAACAAAGAAGAAAAGGAAATATTCTGAGGAGTATATTAAATATGGGTTTTCCTTTGTAGGGAATGATGACTGTCCTAAGCCTTTGTGTGTTGTGTGTGGGGAAATGTTATCCAGCAGTTGTGTGAAAACTTCTCTATTCATGGTGACATTTAGAAACTAAACATCCTATGTATAAAAACAAAGAAATACATTATTTTCGGTGCTTGGAAAAGCACCTGATTTCAAGAAACTAAGTGCATCAAAGCAAGCTCAGTGATCTCACCAACAATGTTTCAATTGGCTAGTGATCTGCATAGCAATTATTACAGACTTTTCAGGTAACAAATAAATATTATCATTAACAATAAATTAAGTTTGTTAAATACTTGATCATCACTATCAATATTTAACTGTTACGAATATTGTAAAATTAAATCTGTGGTTTGTGCTTTCAGTGTAGTAATTTTTCTTTCCTAACTTATCACCTCATTTCCATTATTTTACATTAAATAGGCCCTGAACAAACTGTATTTAAAAACAAGGGGTACAATTTATAGAAATGGATTTAAAAGGGGTACACAAGTGGGAAAGGTTGGGAACCACTGATCTAGCCTCTCTTGGCTACTGTGTCTCCTGCCACAAGGTTCAACCCTCCTCTCACCAGCCACTTATCTCAGACTTTGCCTCTAGGGGGAAGTGAAATCATCAAAGCCCTCATTCGCTCCAACCCTTTTCCATCATGCAAAGAAGACTTAAGTTCCTTCCTTGGCCTGGCAGGTTACTTCCTTACATGGATCCCAACTTTGGCCTCTTTGGCAAGTCCCTTTACCAGGTGGCCACGGGCCCTCTCTAAGAGCCCCTCTCACCAACGGCCGAACCACTTTCTGACTTTTCTAACTTCTAGCTGCTCTTATTTCTGCCCCAGCTCTGGCTCTCCAGGACCTCACCTCGGACAGAAGTCCTGCCCCGATCTTCAGGCCGCTGCCTACCTTTCTAAACAACGACACCCCACCGCCAGAGGCTAGCCACCCTGCCTCTGCGCTCCCGCAGCCTCGGCCCTTCTAGTCCCTGAGGCCTCTAAACTCTCTCCCAAACAGTTCACTCACCCCACTCTGTTCTTAATCTCCTCCATAACAAAGCGCCTCCATTCCTCAGCCCCCCTCGCTTCACTCATTACCAGCTCACCTTAACCTCCCCCCGTACCACTATCTTTCAGTCTCCCACCCTTAACCCTTCCACCCTCCTTCCCACTTTCTCTCCAGTTTCCCACTGCAGCACAGAGGAACTGGAAACTTCCTATTCCCTTCATCCCGAACTCTCTGATGTCCTTCTTCACAATCTCGATTTCACCTGGTTCTTTGATGGATCCAGTTATATCTGAGATGGGATCCGCTACTCGGGCCATGCTGTCACTTCTGCAAGCTTATTTTTTTTTTAAATTCATTTTTATTGTTAGACTTATTGGGGTGACATCTGTTAGCAAGGATTACATAGGTTTCAGGCATACAATTCTACAGTGCATTGTCAACTTGATGTATAATAAGTTCACCACCTAATGTGACTTCTCTTTCCATTACCTTATATTTAGCTTCCCCCCCTCCTCTCCCACCCCCTCCCCTTTCTCCCCTCCCTAACC